>CABHPP010115862.1:0-26038 GCA_902168425.1 Peromyscus attwateri
CTTACATATACTATATACGTATATATGAAACTGGTTTATCATCGCACTAAGTGTTTCTTCCCAATCGGGCCTCTCTCGGGGGTGAACATTTCTATGTAGCTCTGGAACAAAATCATCCTCTTCAGACTGTATTGAGGACTTCATCTTCCTTCTTTAGGTTGGATTTTTCCTTCTAGTGCTTTCTGTAAGGCTGGGTTTGTGGATAGGTATTGATTAAATCTGGTTTTATCATGGAATATTTTGTTTACTCCGTCTATGGTGATTGAGAGTTTTGCTGGATATAATAGTCTAGGTTGGCATCCGTGGTCTCTTAGTGTCTGCATAACATTTGTCCAGGACCTTCTAGCTTGCATAGTCTCTATTGAGAAGTCTGGTGTTATTCTGATAGGTTTGCCTTTATATGTTACTTGGCCTTTCTCCTTTGCAGCTCTTAATATTTTTTCTTTGATCTGTATGTTTAGTGTTTTGATTATTATGTGGCGAGATGACTTTCTTTTTGGATCCAGCCTATTTGGTGTTCTGTAAGCTTCTTGTATCTTGTAAAAACTCTTAATATGCAACAACAACATAAAAGGACTTGGAAATTATATTGTTAACAACCAGAAATCAGACTAGTGATGTAGACATGGTTCCAGGAACTCACAGTCCAAACTATGAAACAGAAAAATCTCAAAAAGTAAAACTCTCCTCCCCCCCCCCAAAAAAAAAGAGTCTAGAAAAATGATAAGTTGGGCCTGGTGGTACATGTCTTTAATCCCCAGCACTCAGATGGAAGAGGCAGGTGGATCTCTGTGAGTTCCAGGCTCCTTGGTCTACAGAGAGTTACAGGGCAGCCAAGGCTGCATAGTAAGACACTGTCTCAAAACAAAAACAAAATTAAAGGGATATTTCAAAAAGAAATGTCCTATCTTAAAATGAAAAAAAAAATAGGTGATTAAAGGGCATTTAAAGTGTCTTTTTTCATCTAAAACATAAAATACAGGGTTAGGATGGCGGGTTTTGGCTCTGTGTCTGCTTCCATATCTTATTTGCAGGAATGTTTCCCTCTCAAAGTCATTGACATCTCCAAGGCTCATGGTGAAATGAAAACTTTCTTTCTCAGGATCTGTGAGACCACAGCATAGGGTGGGAGGAAGGTTACAAGAATATTTTAGATAACGATGAATATATATATTAAAATAAGTTTTGTCCTAACAGTTTAAGAAATGAAAGATGAAGGACAATACCATAAAATTTTAGCATGAAGTCGTGTCTAAATATGTTATAGACAATTTCTAAAGGATGGCACTTAAGGTTAATATATGTTTAATTATTAAAATGTATTAAAATCCCTAAGCTATAATGATAACTAAACTGACTTTAGAAACTGTTTGTCTAATCAATATAATCACTTAAGTTTCTGCTAACTTTGTTAAGCATTAACCATTTGGGGGAAGTGAGTTATTTTTAACCTTAATGTTAATGTTATTTAGGGTTAATATTATAAAACTGGTAAAGCTGTCCATCAAGGATAAGGGAGTGAAGGGGGGAAAAAAAGGAGTATTTTGGTCCTTGCCCTTTAAGCCAGGGCCCCTCTGATAAGTTGACCACAGAGGCCTTGGAGTCTCTGTAGAGAAGACTTTGACCAATATTGTTAGGGTCCCAAGAAATTCCTTTTCCCAAAGTCTGGCATTTAGACAAAAGCCAGCATTCCCTCAGGAATGTAAAAAGATAATTCTTACTTGCTAAAAAGAGTCATTCCCATATCCCTGACAAAAGAGACATGTGGCTCTCTCTTCCAGCATATCAAAGAAAGCTGGCCTCTAGGCTCCCTCTGTCTCTACTTACAAGTACCTTTTACAGAACCATCCTTGGTGGCATACCCCGCCCCCTACCCTAAACCTCTCCAGCCCCTGTACTTCCCTTCCCTTCCTCCAGCTTCTGATCCCTGTATCACTCAGCCATTTTGGCTATGCCCTCTCTTGGTTCTGCTCTTGGCTCCACTCCTGGACATCTCTTCATCCAGTTGCCCTCTCTTCTTCCCTCTCTTTTCTCTTCCTCTCTTGTTCCACCCCTCCTCATGGCCCAGTTAAGTCTGGCCTATTCCAGATGCCTCTGTTTATCTCTACACTCTAAATCCTTCTAACTAATGTTTCCTGCTACTCTCACCCAAGAAAACTCTGGGGAACTGTGGGGTTGGTGGGTAGCCACCCCACACATTTTATTGACTCATTTGTTGATGGACATTAAGGCTGATTCCATGTTCTGTGAATTAACAGTGACTATATGTATCTCTAGCCCACAAGGAATTATTTCCTTTGAGTATGTCCAAGATGGCTTTAGGTTTTTTGTATTACTTCCCACTACCTTTACATAATGCTGTCCTACTACTCATGTCCATGGACAGGGCACTTGCATGCTACATTGGCCAACGTGCTCATCAGCCCTAGTGATGTTTACGATTATAGCCATTGTCACCATACTATCTCATTGTTCATTTTATCCCATCTTTCTAATCATTATATATGTGGAACCTTATTTATCTGGTAGTCATTTGTATTTGCTTTTGGTAAAATGTCTAGAAAGTATTTAATTGATTTTTAATTGGGTCATTGAAAATGTAATATCATGTTTCTAGTTGTGTAACTATATACTTGCCTAGATACAACTGTCTTTGTGTATGGTTATTTTTCCTTTGGGAATAGTATTAAAATATTGTATAGAACAAATAGGATGTAAGAGAATGGGAAGATGAGGAAGATTCCCCCGGGTCAAACCCAAATGAATCTTAGTAAGCCACCAAGAGTTTCATAGTACTTTTTTTTTTTTTTTGTTTTTTTCGAGACAGGGTTTCTCTGTGTAGCTTTGAGCCTTTCCTGGAACTCACTCTGTAGACAAGGCTGGCCTTGAAACTCACAAAGATCCACCTGGCTCTGCCTCCCGAGTGCTGGGATTAAAGGTGTGCGCCATCACTGCCCATCATAGTACATTGTTATGCATTACTGTTGACATTGGTGGGAAGCACTCAAAACTGTTATATAGTGTGCTTTTAGAAGTTATAGTACTGATCTGCCATAAAAACTGAGAAAATACATGGATCTTAAACTGTACTCTTTATTAATGGATAGACTATCAATCACCCCTAAGAAGCACTACTGCATTGTACACTGAGATCCACATTTTATCTGCAGGAAGGAAAATATTCTACAACAGAGAGATGAGTATTTTCCTTTGTGTCTACACTTTACTTAGGAATCTGCCCTAAGTGTTACTATGAATTCCTATGAGTGTCAGTGGAGTGTCTTCAAGGATTGAACTAGATGATCTCTTACATTTTTATCATTAATTCATGGATGAATTAGACAGCACCCCTACTGTTGTCTAGGTACTCCCCTGTGCATCCACACACAGAAAGGAAAAGATTCTACATTAAGCAGTCTCCGTGGAGACTCTAAGAGATTTTTGGTGATGATGAGGAATGTTTCTCAGGTTTTCTGAGGTGACCAAACTGCCACCTCAGGCAATTACAGCCCTGAGAGAAGGTGACATCACAGAATCACAAAGACATAACTAGGGGCCTGTTCTCTGCACCCTTACACAACCTGTGAGCACAAGAGCCCTGAGCTCACTAACTACAGCAGGAGAGTCAAGTGTTTATATTTTACTAAGGTAGGTAGAATCTCTAAGAAGAATGCAAAGACTGGGGAAATGATCTTGTGGGTAAGGGGCTTCATATTTTTGAAACTAATCCTGGATGATGCCCGGATTAGGAAAGAGGAGTGATTCCTGAGGTATACACTGAGACAGCAAAGAGTCACAGCCACTTCCGTGGTATCCTATGTCCATGTAGAGATCTGTATGACTCCACACTTGAAATAAACATGAAGATACATCAACGAGGACTACATAAAAATGTGCAGAATCAGTGTATCTAAATTTCAATGAGAATAGAAATATCTTTTACCCTGTTGTCTGAAGTAACAAATTGTGAGAATAATATGCCCCTCTAATGAGTTGCTTTTGGGTAAGACTCTTTCATTTCTAAAATTCCATGGGCAGCATTTAAGGAAGAGTCACCCCCTACCCGCCCACGAGACAGAGATTCTCTGGTGTAGTCCTGGCATTCACTCTGTAGACTAGGCTGGCCTCCAACTCAGAGATTCACCTGCTTTTGCCTCCTGAGGTATACACTGAGACAGCAAAGAGTCACAGCCACTTCTGTGGTATTCTATGTCCAAGTAGGGTAATCCCATGTAATCCCATGCTGGGATTAAAGGTATGTGCTACCGCTGCCCAGCTCAGTATTTTTCAGTCTACAAAGAATCTCATATCTTCTCTGGTTTATAAAGTTTAATATCATGTCAATTTTATGAGGTGTCTGTTGTGCTAATTGAATCAATGACTTAAAATGTATATTCAGAGAGCCCAGAGAGAGATGCCTCAGTGGTTCAGAGCACTTGTTGCTGTTCCAGAGGATGAGACTCTGATTCCCAGCACTCACAACCATCTGTAACTCCAGTTCAGAGTGATATTCTCTTCAGAATCTGATGGGCAGCAGGCACACAGGTGCTGCACATTACTACATGTAGTATATTAATCACTGTTCTGCTGCTCTGAAGAGACACCATAACCAAGGCATCTCTTATAGAAGAAAGCATTTCATTGGGGGCTTGCTTAAAGTTTCAGAGGTTTAGTCCATTATCATGTGGCTGGAGCCTAGCTGCATCCTGATCCACATACCTAGCAAGAAAGAAAGAGAGACAGAGGGAAAGAGACAGACAGAGACACACAGACACTGTACCTGATGTGTGCTTTTGAAACCTCAAACACACCCCCAGTGACACACCTCTTTCAACAAGGCCACACATCCTAACCTTTTTCCAGTAGTGCAACTCCCTGATGACTATGCATTCAAATACTATAGGAGCCATTCTTATTCAAACCATCACATTCAGGGAAGGCATTCATACTCATCACACTGCCATCAACCCCTGATGTCTTGATTGGGAGTCATGCTCTGGGCCACGGTTTTCCTGTCTCTCCTGGTACCAGCAGCAGGTTCCACATATGTGTGAGAACAATGATTCTACCATTCATCCAGAATCTAAGCTACAGAAACTATCCTGCTTCTGTGTTAACACCTTTGGGACAGGTAATACTTTTGTCTCATCATTCATGCCTGTGACTGTTACATTATCTATGAGTGTTTCGCCAACATGTTGTATGTACATAATGTTCTTGCCTGGTGGCCCAGGAGTCAGAGGTGTCAGATCCCTTGGAACTTCAAATTTGGAAGTTACAGGTTGTAAGCTACCAAGTGAGTGCTGGGACTCGAACTCCAGTCCTCTGGAAAAACAGTGCTTTTGACCAATGAGTCATCTCTCCACATTCTGAAACCTCATTCTCATGATGGAGGGAATCTGCATTATCCAGAAGAGGTTCCCCAGCTGCCAGAGTCCTTTCTTCTCTTCAGCTGACTCCTGAGTATCCTGCTCGCTTTGACTTCTGATGGGAAAAACACTCTACAACTCTTTTAATTACATGGACTTTCATAAAGAACATGTGATTACTTACTCATCTCAGAACCTATAAAGAATCATGACATTAAAGAGAAATGTTAACACACACACACACACACACACACACACACACACACACACTATTGTTAAGGGTTAAGAATAAGTCTAATTATTATGGTAAATCTATTAATAATATCACAAATTTCACATTACTAATATTGAGAGGTCAGGCTAGGGTATAGGGAGATAATCCATGTTTTCATTATGAAGTCTCAATACCATGACTTCTTCCTTAAAATTTTGGAAGGAATATTGACTCAGAAACACTTCTCTGTCTGGCCATGTTCTTCTACACCTTTGCCATTTTCATTCACAGGGCTGGGACCACAAGATCCAAGCAATTAATGGGATGGGCAAAAGAGAGAAGTCCCCGTCACTGGGAGGATTGCTCTTACCTACTTGACCATGATCTAGCTATACTAAATAAAACCTAAGTCAGATGTACTGTGTGTTCAGCCTGTGGGTCTCTGTGTTTCTAAGAAAGTAAATCCCAGGCATGGCTGATCTGTTTTCCTCATCTCCTACATGGACATGGCACTGTCATTGCACACCTGCATCAACAGCACCTGTGACCACACGGCAAGTTTGATGCAGCTCAAATCCCAGCATGACTAGGGAGAGGGGCTCTTTACACCACGAGCTGGAGACAAACCCCACAAATAGCAAGAGCATGAGAAATGTTAAAGTCACAACCTGTGGGTGTGATACATGTACATGTACAGCTAGGAAACCCTAAAGTGTACGCAGGACATCATTTTTCAGTACTCAAAAAAGTTGGAGAAGTATGTACTCCAACTGAAAAGCACAGTGACTCACATAGAAAAATTAAGACACAATAGACATTAACCAAACAAGTGTGTTGCAAAGGAGAAAACCTAATGAGTAAGTGGATTTGTCCTGAATTTGAGTGGAGTACAATTAGTTTTCTTTGGAGATATGGCCCCTGAAAGGTTATTCATGGTCTAGCAGATTGATTTTACACCCATGTACATACAGTTGGCACTAAGTGGACTCAAGCACTTAAAAAAAAAAAAAGGGCACATGAAGATATGAAGGAATAGTATGGTGGTGGGGGAAAGTCGGGGAGAAGTTGGAGGGCTTGCAGGTGTGAGTATATCCAAATGCATGATGCACACACATGAAATTCTAAATCAATAAACTCAACTCTAATATACTTAGACATTTATTTAAATATAAAGGAAAAGCCTAATCTCTGTGTTCAGATGTAGTTGACGAAAGTTAGATACAAAGAAAAAATAGTGCCTGGAGGCTTGTAAGTAAAACTTCCATAACTGTGAATTAGGATTCCAATTTCACTGTCAAGTAATTTCTGTTAAATTCATCATAATGCCTCAAACATGAAATACAAACTTTGACAAGATTATGTGAAATCATACAAGGCTTATGTGCTATGGAAAGATTTTGATTGTGGGGTCTCCAGTGCTTTATCAAGCCTTGCAAATTATCCTGTATTCCTCATTCATTAAACTAGGGTATGAGAGGTTCAGGCTGGAGGCTAGATCACATTTACTCATTGAATTTCAATGTAAAGCCATTAAAAACAGATGTTTTATTTATTTAAAAAAATCACCTTACACAGAGTTGCAAAATATTACAAAATTACATGTGGTTTTATAAAAAAAAAATGTAGATTACAATAGGAGGAATGTTACTTTACTAAGTATGGAAACTTACAGTTATTATTCACCATTTCCAAAGAAGGCAAAAGTGTGAGTTTCATGGCATACACTGTTCAACACAACTATCCATTCTCTAAGATTCGATTATATTTTCCTCTGATATCTCTATTTTTCCACATACATTTCATTGAGGACATCCAGATAGAAATCACTAATTCCATGGATTTGCCAATTATTTTCAGGGATCTGTAAAATGTTTTTGAGATGCCCCTGCCTCTGCCTGCTGAATGCCAGGATACCCTTTTCTCTTCCTATTGCCCAGCATACTTACCTCATATGTAAGTGTATTCCTCCTTCTCCTGCAAAATAAAGCTCATCTCCATTTGTGTTATAGTAATGAAGTTTGCTTAGGCTACTAATTCTTCATGGAGCTAAAATACACAGTAGATTTCTAGGAGCAGCAGGCAGCAAGCTCCAATGGCTGCACCTATGACCCCAGAATCCTGCCCACACACAAAGAGAACTGAACTCTGGGTAAACACCATGTGTTACAAATAAAGGGGATGACTAATGCCTGAAACCAAAGGGATTCCAAGACAGGATTCTGCTTGGATGGCGAAGGCTGTTTTAAGTAGTGAACCAGTAACAAACAATCAAGGGAAAGTGGTAAAAAAGGAGTAGTCTTCCCAGGCACACAATGACAGAATTCTCCTTGGCACCGGAATACTGTCATGAACCAGTGTAGTTACCAAAAGGTCACCAAGCAGAGGGGCCTTGGTCTGTGCAGCATCTGCACGAAGAAGAGCTTTGACTCAAGGATCCTCTGAATTTGCCCTCAGGAGTCGGTCCATTTGATCTGTGCTACAGATGGTTAGTGACCAGTCCCTAACTATCTAACTTCCCTGACGCCAGTCTCAGGTTCATCAGCACTGATGCAGCAACAACTGATACACATTATCATAAAATCATCTGTAAGCAAGAGAACATGGATGTATCCAAGTTTAAACAAACCACTCTGTAGATGTAACCAACTGTCTTATAAATAAGAAACACAGAACCAATGCAAAGAAGAAAGCCAAGAGGTCAGAGCTAAGAGCTAAAACCTTACCCTTCCTCCTGCAGTGGTCCTACCTCTCCAAAGGAGCCGGTACTTCCTGTGTTAAAGTCTTTATATAGTCTCTGTTCTGCCTTCTCATTGGTTGTAAACCCAACCACAGGACTGCCTCATCACGGCCTGTCTGTATAGACCTCCAGGTGTTCTATGTTTGGTATTGAGATTAAAGGCATGTGTATCCAAAGCTGGCTGTATCCCTGAACACACAGAGACTTACCTAGCTCTGTCTACCAAGTGCTATGATCACAAGCATACACCACCACTGCCCTGCTTTCCTATGGCTTGCTAATAGCTCTGACCCCCAGGCAACTTTATTTATTAACATACAAATAACATTTTGGTACAAAAGAAAATATCACCATATCACTGTGTTTACATTTCAGCAAATCCCAATAGTAGTATTACCAAAATGTCAGTAAGAATAATATCATATTTACTCAAATAGAACTATCTTCCTCCACTCAAACACAGGACAAATTCACTTCCTCACTTGGTTTTCTTCTTTGTAACACATTTGTTTGTCTAATGTCGATTGTGTCTTAGTGTTTCTATGTGAGTCACTGTGCTTTTCAGTTGGAGTAAATACTTCTCCAACTTTCTTGAGTACTGAAAAATGGTGTTCCTGCATACTTTTTGGGGTTTCCTAATTGTACATGTACGTGTGTCATACCCACAGGTTATGTCTTTAACGTTTCTCACGCTCTTGCTAGGAGTTTTCTGGGTTTTCCCTTCAGGATGAGTTTTCAGATATAGCCATAATCTTAACACCAGGTAAAAACTTGGAAAAATTCAGTGCAGTTCTTGGGCTCTCTAGCATGGAATTACAAGATATGAAATTCCTAATGTACAAGACATGAGGACTTCACAAAAGTAGTTTCTTTCTGGTATTACAATTTATCCTCATGAATTTTTTGAGGTTGAACAAGTAAAATGTTCTTACAAATGATTTTTAAATATTGCTACAGCTGAAGAATTTTTCTTCAGTATAAACTCTTGGGATTTCTACGATTTAATCATTCATTAAAAGCTCTCACAAGTTTCTTATGTTCATGTTTTTCTCCAGTATGGATCCTGTTGTGCTTTGTAAGAAGAGATCGCTGGGTAAAGGATTTGTCACATTCTCCACATTTGTACGGTTTCTCTCCAGTGTGGATTCTGGAATGGGTTTTAAGGTTTGACAGCCAATAAAAGGATTTGCCACATACTTCACATTTGTAGGGTTTCACCCCAGCATGAATTTTCTGATGAGCCTTAAGACTCGAGCAGTGGGTAAATGATTTGTCACATTCTCCACATTTGTAAGGTTTCTCTCCAGTGTGGATTCTAGAATGTCTTTTAAGGTTTGACAACCAATGAAAGAACTTACCACATTCGTTGCACTTGTAAGGCTTCTCTCCAGTGTGGACTCTGAAATGTTCCTTAAGTCTTGACAACAAATAAAAGGATTTACCACAGTCTTTGCATGAGTAAGGTTTCTCCCCAGTATGAATTTTCTGATGTGTACTAAGAGCTGTGCAGTGGGTAAAGGATTTGTCACATTCCTTACATTTGTAAGGTTTCTCTCCAGTATGGATTCTGTAATGGTTTTTAAGTTTTGACACCTGAGAAAAGCACTTACCACATTCCTCACATTTGTAAGGTTTCTCTCCAGTATGGGTTCTACAATGGCTTTTAAGGTGTGAGAACACATAGAAACACTTGCTGCACTCTTCACATTTGTAGGGTTTTTCATCAGCATGAATTTTCTGATGTCTTTTAAGAGCTGTGCAGCGGGTAAAGCATTTGTCACATTCTACACATTTGCAAGATTTCTCTCCAGTGTGGGTTCTGTAATGGCTTTTAAGTCTTGACAACTGAGAAAATGATTTGTCACATTCCCCACATTTGTACGGTGTCTCTCCAGTGTGGATCCTGTAGTGGCTTTTAAGGCCTGACAACCAATGAAAGAACTTACCACATTCTTTGCACTTGTAAGGCTTCTCTCTAGTGTGGACTCTGTAATGTTCCTTAAGTGTTGACAACAGATAAAAGGCTTTACCACAGTCTTTGCATTTGTGGGGTTTCTCCCCAGTATGAATTTTCTGATGTGTACTAAGACCCGTGCAGTGGGTAAAGGCTTTGCCACATTCCTTACATTTGTAAGGTTTCTCTCCAGTATGGATCCTGTAATGGCTTTTAAGTCTCGATAATCGAGAAAAGCACTTACCACATTCCTCACATTTATAAGGTTTCTCTCCAGTGTGGATTCTGTAATGGCTTTTAAGTCTAGATAACCGAGAAAAGCCCTTATCACATTCATTACATTTGTAAGGTTTCTCTCCAGTGTGGATTCTGCAATGGGTTTTAAGGTGGGACAACCACTTAAAGGACTTACCGCATTCTTTACACTTCCATGGTTTCTCTCCAGTATGAAGTCTCTGATGTGTACTGAGGCTTGAGCAGCTCCTGAAGCATTTCCCCCAGTTGTGTGCTTTCTCTCCACTATGAATTCTTTGCTGCACAAGTCTGTGTGCAGAGCCCAAAAGTTTATCACTTTCTGTGTGCTTGTGCTCTATTTTCAGAGTGTGGATACTCTGATTTAGACTAATATTGGAACATAAGCTTAAACATTTGCCACACTCTTTATATTTGAAAAGGTCTTCTCCAGTGCGCACACTTTTATGTCTGTTTAGGTTGGATGAGCCAGTAGAGGCGTCCCTGTGGTTACTGCATGTGTAGTTGACGCAGTTTTCTGCAGTATCACTTGTGTTATAAGGTGTACACTGGGAGGATTCATGAATCATTTTGCCAAGCTGATTGTATTTGTAAGACTTCTCTTGGATATTCACAAGCTGATGGACAATGTAGTTAGAGTCTTGATCCAAGACCTTCTCGAATTTACCGCACAAGCAATGGTTCTCTGGGAAATGAGCACAATTAGGGATAATGGGGATTGACTCATGAGTTAACAGGTTCAACAGCTGACGTCACCTTGAGCTCTCTAAGACAAGTAATAGTTATTTAGAAGAGGGCTCTTAGTGGAGGGCTTTTTACTTTCCCTGTCATTTTATGAGTGTTCAGAAGCTTCAATCTGGATCTCCATCACACCTGGGGACTGATAACGCAACTCTCATGCCGCTCTAAACTGCATTACTTGCAGATGGTGGGACAAACAGATGATGAAAAAATAAACAACTTTGGGAAAAGAGCTCTCTGAAGGATTATGTTTAAAATATTTTTCTCTTTTTAAATCTCTCCCCCCACCCCCGAGAAACAGCTGAAGTATAGTTTAATGCAATACTAAAATGAAAATATTCAACTTACTAAGTGTATTGCAATGCCTATTTCTGCTGCACACATTTAACTTTCTTTTAACTTTAAATATTTCATTAAAAACTCGGTAAGAGACCTGGAGAGATGGGTCAATAATTAAGAGCATTTGTCGTTTTTTCAGATGACTCAGGAAAATTCCATAAATTTTTTTAACCAGAATTTCCCTAATTTCCTATAGCTTCTAGACAGCTGCAGAGAATTTATACACCTATAAACCAAGTAAATACAAAAGCAGGAATTTTGCTAGAAAACTGTTCTTACCCACAGAGACCAGGTTGTTGTAATTCTCCAACATCACATCAATGTACAATGCCCTCTGAGCAGAGTCCAGGCATTCCCACTCCTCCTGGGAGAAGTCCAAAGCCACGTCCCCAAATGTTAGCAGACCCTATAATGGAAATTTAAGAGTTTTTATCATGTGCTACTGGGCAGAATGCTTTCCTAGATAAAAGAGGTATAAGGACCTAGGGATATTTTTGTGATGTAGGTGAGGCAGGAAAATTATTCATTTTTTTTTTTTAAGATTTATTTATTTATTATGTATATAGTGTTCTGCCTGCATATATACCTGCACGCCAGCAGAGGGCACTATATCTCATTATAGATGATTGTGAGCCACCATGTGGTTGCCAGGAATTGAACCCAGGATCTCTGGAAGAGCAGCCAATGCTCTTAACCTCTGAGCCATCTTTCCAGGGTCTGGAATATTATTCTTTAAGATGTTTTTTAGAGGGGATGGAGACATAGCTTAGCAGTCAAAAATAATGCTTGTTCTTCCAGATGTCCTGGGTTTGGTTCCCAGGACCTAGATGGCATCTCATAATCACCTGTAGCTCTAGTTCCACATGATCCACTGCCTTCTTCTGGCTTCTAAGGGCACCAGGCATGCAAGTGGTACACAGACATACATTTAGGCTAAAACACCCATACATAGAAAAATAAAATTTAAATATATATTGGTTTTTCGAGACAGTGTTTCTCTGTGTAGTTTTGGTGCCTGTCCTGGATCTCACTCTGTAGACCAGGCTGGCCTCGAACTGATAGAGATCCATCTGGCTCTGCCTCCCGAGTGCTGGGATTAAAAGCGTGCCCCACCACCACCCGGCTAATTGTATATTCTAACTCCATGTGCTGTACAGCAGTTTCCTGAGAGTTTGAAACATTCTGCCCTGCAGAAAAACTCATTAAAACAGGAAATAAACAACTCACAAATATCATTCAAACTGACCACATTTCTTAGGTCCCTCCCTCCCTCCCCAAGAGTATATGAACAGTAAAGACCGCTGAAAGCCATTCTCTGACTTTGTAAACCAAGCTGCAAAGAAGGCTCTTGGATGAGCACAGGAAAGGGCCCTCGCAAGAAGCAGAGACCAGCCCAGCAGCCCTATCTGAGCTGCCTAGAAAAGGCTCAGACCATATGAGCCACCTGGAAAGGACCCCCTCCAACCTGTTACTCTGCCGGCCAGCAATGCAATGTGCTCCAGGTTTCCAGGATTTGTGAGATGTCAGCCATGCTGAGGGATGGGCTTTGGTGATGCAACTGTCTGAATCATTTCTACTCCTGTAAGTAACCTCAATAAAATTCATTGGTTCACCAAGCTGGTGGCGTCCATGTATCATGGGCTCCTTTTCTGGTGTGTAGACGTGTGTGTGTGCACGTCCATCTCCCCAGTCTGTCACACAACACTGAAGACAGGATGACATAATAGTCTCACAAACGATAGACTTTCAGGGAATATAAGATAAAAATTTAAGATTTAGAAATAGAAATCTACCATTAATGAAATAGGGGTTTCTGTCACATGGGATCACAGTGCCACATCTCAGATGGAAAGGTTGTGATGAGCAAAATTGTGTCTCTAAATGCTACAACTGCTGATCATGCTATAATATCAACACTAAATCAATCTTGTCTGCAGCTGGGCCTCACCTGACTCTATTTTAACACCCTTAGCTGGGATGCTATGGTTTCGGTTCAGTGCTGCACCCTTTGTATAACAAAGAGGAAGAACAAGGAAGGCAGAAATCATGGGTGAATTTGAAATTAGAGTTTTGATTTTTTTACACAGTGAAAAGTAACAACAGTCAATACTGCCAATATTCCAAACATTAACACATGAAGTCGTACAGTCTGTGAGAATAGTTTTGCCTGAATATATTGGCAATCATGAAGTAAATAGAAAAAAAAATCAGCATTAGCCACAGTTGATATCATATATAATTTTTTTTCTAAATGTAGGTACAACCCAATACAGACAAATAATAATTTCAGAAGTTTAAAGGTTTTCTGTGAAATAGAAGGAATGAATTAAATCAAGTGAAAATATACTAACTCTTCATTGCTTTTCAATTACATTATTGCTCGTAAATGGAGTTCAAAAGAAACTTCAAATTTTGGTTTATGTAATGTATTTGAGCTGTACTGTCAGTTATACAGCCAAGTACTACTTATGTTCTTCCTTCATTTTTCGGAAAATACAAGATACAATGTTATATATTGGTTCTGCCATGAATGCAAAATAGAAATTTAAACCTGGGGGCTGGAGAGATGGCTTATTGGTTAAGAACACTTGCTATTCTTGCAGAGGAAACTGGTTCAGTTCTCAGCACACACATGGCTGCTCACAACACCCTGACTCTAGTTTCTAGTGATCTGGAGATCTCTTCTTGCCTCTGTAGGCACCAGGCACATATATATGCAGGCAAACACTCATGTACATAAAACAAAATAAAAACTTAAATAAGTAATACATTTCCCAAGGAAAAAAAAAAAGTAAAACTGGGCTGGACAGTGGTGGTGGCAGGTAGATTTCTGTGAGTTTGAGGCTAGCCTAGTCTACAGAATGAATTCCAGGACAGCCAGGGCTACACAGTGAAAACATAGCCCGAACCTCCCTCCAAGAAAAAAAAAAAAAAAAAAAGAAGTAAATGTGCCCATTACAGCTTTTTTTCATAATCTCTACCTATGAAAAACATTAGCCCAGCAAAAGAGAAAACGAAGGTGATGGGAGAGCCTTCCTCCTCCAAAGGGAAAGATCAGAGCAAAGTAATTATGAGTAATCTTCATTTCTGTACAAAATGTGATGGCTTATGTACATTACTCAACACTCTCAAGACAATTTTTACTGATATATTCCACATGATGTTACATAAAGACTCACAATCAGGAGGGGCTACACAATAGGTCACTGTCTGAAAAAAACAAACGATAAAGAGAAAAGACTCATTTCTCTAGTTTGGGAAGTTATCGCTGAGCATCAGAATCAAGAGAATGATGTGAGCAATAACGAACTTTCCTGAGACAAATAGATGTCAGGTGTCAACAAACACTGGCACATCATCACTGTGATACCAAATGCCAAGAGAGAAATAGTAGACGACAATGTGCATCTCCTTATAGAAACATCAATTTCATGGATGATCAAGGCACACATGCCTGCCATCTTCAGCACTCTCGAGAGTGCATTAGGATCTAATATGGCTCCAAATAGCACATCTTTGAATTCTTTTCCAAAAAATTATTAGAGATTCTAGCAAGGAGCTCAACACCTTCAACGTGCACTTTCGTAAGTCTAGTTCAAGGAAATCTGATACATCCCTCAAATTGAACCTACGAGGCACACGAGGCCTTACTAACTAATATATAAGTACACAAACCCACCCTTTGTAGCAATTGAACAACACATTTGTTTGAACACCTGCAACAATGGAAGCACAGGTCTTGTTTCTATTGTGAATATTTGCCCTCACACAAAGAGTCTGGAGAGGACTGAATGGAGAAAAGGCCGTGGTACACAGTAGATATGTATTTAAAGAGTTCAACTTGACTATCGGAAGAAAAAGGAATTCAAGGGAGACAAACACTTCAGATGACACTATCAGAAGCAGAGAATGAAAGGCTTGCAATGTGTCTTAGTTAGGGTTTCTATTGCTGTGAAGAGAAACCAAAAGCAAGGCAACTCTTATAAGGGGAACCTTTCATTGGAGCTGGCTTACAGTTTCAGAGGTTTAGTCCATTTTTGTAATGGCAGGAAACACAGCTGCATGCAGGCAGACATGGTGACGGAGAGAAGGAGCTGAGAGTTCTACATCTTGATCCACAGGCAGCAGAACTGGAAGTGACACTAGGCCTAGCTTGAGCATCTGAGACCTTGAAGCCCACTGCCATAGTGACACATTTCTCCAACAAGGTCACACCTACTCCAACAAGGCCACACCTCCTAATAGTGCCACTCCCTACGGGCCAAGCGCTTGAACACATGAGTCTACGGGGCCATGCCTATTCAAACCATCATACAAGATTTTAATACATAACAATTCTCAAAAAAAAAGTGGACATGACACTGACCTGGGATGTGTTTACTGGAGAAGCGGCCATTTCTTCTTGTTGCTCTGCTCTGAGTTTCTGTTTCAGTAACAATGACTGGGCCCCTTCTTGCCCTTTCATATCAGGTGTCAAAAATGCAAAACAAAAATTAATATTAAACTCTGTTAAGAAACAATGTCTAACCACATAAAAATATCCAAATACCAGAATAATACCAGATGTCTGGTCAACAATTCTTCAAGTGAGGAGAGAATGGAAAAATATATTTAAATACCTGAAAGAAAATAACTGTCTGCCATGTTATTGTAGCCAGAAAAATGATCTCTTAAAATTGGCAGAGAAGTGTGTTTGAAGGTACTCATGAGTTAACACATGCCATTCACTCAAGCATCACTACAGATAATAATTAGAGGCAAAATATACAGAGATCAGTTAAAAAAAATTCACAAAAACACTGGAAATAAGACATTTGAGGAATAGATGAATAAAAGAGAGCTAGGGAGTAGTTGACTATATCTATCCAACACACTGAACCAGAAAACCACCAATTCTAACAAGGAAGAAATACTATCTACAATCCAACCAGCCACATCAAAAATATTACAGGGAATAAAAACCATATGATAAAAATGTCAGTAGAACATGGAAATGTCTCTGACAAAGTTCAACAAAAACTTCTAATCAAACTAGGGATGGGCAGTATTGAAACACACCTTTTAATCCCAACACTCTGGAGGCAGAGACAGGAAGATCTCTGAGAGTTGGAGGCCAGCATCGTTGACAGAGTGAGTTCTACATCAAGGTACACAGAGAAACCCTGTCTTGAAAAACAAAACAAAAAAACTAGGAATAAGTGGAACCCAGCTCAAAGAGGTGCATGTGTCAATCCTAGGCTGAGAGGTCTAAATTTACCCCATTTTACAGTATTACGTGACAGTGACCAAAAAAGGACAGTTCCTGTAACCCTCTGAAAAAAGCCCAGACTTGACCAAATATGTCCAAAGATAAAAAAAACTAAAACCTCAGCCTATCAAAAATGTGCTAATATAACTGTTGCTTGCTTAACAAATTATGTTTGAGATGACCTAACTGGTCCTGAAATTCCCCTAGCTGTGCTTAAAAGGAGCCTGAAGGCTCCCCTCAGGATCATCGACATTTTGTACAGGTGTTTGACCCCGCGTGCTGGTAATAAACAAAGCAAGTTCCAGGGCCACACAGAGAAACCTTGTCTCAAAAAACCAAAAAAGTAAAAATAAATTAAAGTAATAGTCATCAAAAGGAAAACCACAAACAGCCAATGTATATATGTATTCATTTTTTAATTTTTTTAAACAATTATTTATAAGCTGGGCAGGGTGGCCTCTTCTATGGTACTAGAGGCAGAGACAGGCAGAACTATGTTAGAGGCCAGCCTGGTCTACAAAGTGAGTTCTAGGACAGCCAAAGCTGTTGTACAGCGAAACCCTGTCTCAAACAACAACAACAGAATTATTTATTTATATTTTATGTGAATGAATGTTTGCCCTGCATGTGTGAATGTGTATTAAGTGTTGGTGCCCATGAAGATCAGAATACATTTGATACACTGGAACTAGAAATATAGACAGTTATGAGCTACCATGTAGGTTTTGGGAAACAAATCCAGGCCCTTTAGAAGAGTAACAAATGGTTTTTTGTTATTTGTTTGTTTTTGCCTTTTGTTGAAATAGATTTTTTTTCCTCCCATAATATATTCTGATTTCGCTTTTCTCCTCCGTCTACTCCTCCCAGTTTCTCCCCACTTCCCCTCCCTTCTGGATCTATCCCTTTCTGTCTCTGATCAGAAAACAAACAGGCTTCTGAGGGATAATAATTAAAAAAAATATAACATACTAAGATAAAACAAAAACTAACACACCAGAATTGGATAAATCAAACTGAAGGAAAGGAAGCCAAGAGAAGGCATAAGAGACAGAGAGAGAGAGACCTGCTAGTTCACACACTCAGCAATCTCATAAAACCACTAAACTGGAAGCCATTATATATACACAAAGGACCTGTAGGGTAAAAAGAGAGAAATAAAAATAAGACCAAGTTTTAAAAAAAAAAAAAAAAAAGGAAAATCCCTGACACAACCTTGTGAGAAAAGGGGGGCACTCCAAAGATGCCGACGAGTTCATTTTCTGTTGGCCATCTGCTGCTGGGCATATAGAAGCCTGTTCTTAACTGTTAACTTAACCATCTCCTCTGCTACCCATTTTGGTTTTTTTTAAGTGTTTATGACCCTTAGACATGATGTAATTACAAACTCAAAACCAACTGATACTCCTTCTCACCCTATTCAGAATGGCTAAGGTGGAGGAGTTAGGGGGTATGCATTTACTCCCATTACTCCAGGTTAAAAGGCAGGTGGATTTCTGTGACTCAGTGCCAGTCTGGTCTACACAGTGAGTTCCAGGCCAGCTAGAACTACACAGTGAGAGTGTCTCAAGAAAAAAACAAAAACAAACAAACAAACAAACAAAACAAAAATAAAGAAAAAGAAAAAAATGGCAACAAACCTTGCTGTTAGATATTGTTCTGTATGCTGTGAATATGTGTTTCTCTGATTGATTGATAACTAAAACGCTGATTGGCCCATAGCCAGACAGGGATTATAGGCAGGGTAAGCCGTCGAGGAGAAATCAGGGAAGAAGAAGGCTGAGTCAGGAGTCACCAGCCAGACACAGAGGAAGCAAGATGTCAAGGCAGAACTGAGAAAAGGTACCAACCCACATGGCTAAACATAGGTAAGAATTATGGGTTAATTTAAGTGTAAGAGGTAGTCAGTAATAAGTCTGACCTAATGGTCCAGCAGTTATAATTAATATAAGCCTCTGTGTGCTTACTTGGGGGATGCAAGTGGGAGAGATTTGTCCTGACTGCCAGCTGGCCAGGTCACAGGAAAACTTTCAACTACATTTGGCGTACCAACACAGGGCTCTCCAATTTCCACAAGACCTAAAAGAGTTTAAAAAAGGGCTTCTAAACACACAATAATGGAGCCCAAAACAGCTTTCTACTTCATGTCTCATGCAGATATAGAAATGCCAAGGTGCAGAGACCCCATGGCCTACAGACTTGAGCTACAGTATGGCTGGTTCATAGTGTATGGGCTTGAGTGCAGCATGGCAGATTCCGCCACTGTACACAGTGGCGTCTGCAAGCCATGCATCATGGTGCATGGTAGATACAGCTTTTGCTAGTACAAAAAAATAAATAAATAAATAAAATAAAAAGGAAAGAAAGAAAATGTTTTTGGGCTACATGCTGCTGGATGGAAGCAGAGATCCATTGCTTCAGAGAGTCAGCAATGAGGTTGGTTCCCCTAGAGCTGGCGGTAAACGCCATGTTGGGAAGGTGAGGTGGGCATAGCCAGTATGCCATTTCAGTGCTAGTCATGCTGCAGTTTAAAGCAATAGATTCACAATAAGACAGATTCAGATGGGATAAACCCTAAATAGTTTACAGTGTGTGTAAAATTGTATGTAGGCTTGGAAGAGAGTGGAAAATGAATATAGACAGTTATATAAAGAAATAGATAGTTTCAAAAAATAAAGTCTTTAAAGAGAAAGTAAAAGTAATATAAAAAATAAGCCACATAAAGATGGAAATCACACAGAGAGTCTGGATTATATTATCTTTGGGATTTTTAACTGCAGAGAGACATTTGATTGTAAAAGCTGCTGAGTTAAATCAATATATACATATTAAAGGTATGTTGACTTCAAAATTTATGTCTAAGGATACATTGCTTTGGAAGAGGTTCTGCTTTTGTTTCCACAGAAGATGAGAAGCTATGGATTGCTTCCAGGCTCATATGGTTTGGTCAAGGAAGACCCCCAGAGAGGTCTCCAGATGTTCCAACATCTAGATCAGCTTCAAGGCAACTGGCTCAGACAATGCAGCCTCACAGACTACTCCAGTCAGGACTGGACCATAATTCTTAATTTTCTCAGGATCCCCATAAAATTACCAGCACCCACTCTCAGCAGGAAGTAGTAGGAGAAGCTATGTCCAAAATTCCCAAAATATTGTTTGTAAATGTTTATTTAAAGCAGGTTGGTTATAAATGCAATCTCTTTCTAAAGAAGAAAAGGGGATATTATAGATATGATAGGATAAACAGTAACAACTTGTTTAAAATGTTTTACATTGCTATAAATTTTAGCTTATTACAAATTTAAAGTTAATTTTGTTATACTGTATGTATATTTCTACTCTTGTTTAAGGTATGTTTATATAGCTCACTTGAAATTATAATGTATAAGTAAGAAATACAGATTAATAATTAGACATCTATGACAACCACATTTATAGTCATGTTAGTTAAGTTTTCTAAGTATACATAGATACATTTCAATTAGGTAGATGATCTTCAAACACTTCAAAGACCTACAGAATATGGCATTTAAAATGTTTTTAAGAACTCTGACTTTCTGGATATTGAGACATATCTGCTCCTGGCAGCACCAATCTACTTTAGAGAAGATAATGAGCATTGAAGAAACTTATTATGGAATTTGCTTTCTTTGTGGTAAAAGTTAGCCACTGAGCAAAAAAGTGCCCTTGCATCAACTGTTTGACAGTATGTTGTATAAAATGGACATGCAGGACCCATAGGAAGGTGACCACTAACTTTGCAAGGCAAGATGGTCCTTCAAATTTCTGCTTCGCAAAGGAGACTGCCAGATATTCTACTGGACACAGAGAGAAGCGACTGAGAGACTCTAAGCCTATAGGCTGAAGATGGATGCCCCAACATTGCAGAGGAACTTTGGATGACTGTCCAGGCAGGCAGCTGTCTCTGTCATTTCCAGAATTTTGGAAGTTGCTTACAATGAATTTCCTATATACTTAGGTAATATTATATCCTTCTGGGGTCTTTGATGTAGTTGAAGACTAGATTGTTATAATTTTCCTTGGTTATGATAAAAGATAGATATGAAACTTTAGACTCACAAATATAGGCTAGATAGAATATTTTCTTTAATTTTGCCAAATACAAATAGACTAGATATTGTAACTGTAATTCTTGCTTGATAACTGTTTTGTTATAAGTAATTTTACTAGGTGAAAGTTAAAACCTTCCTTTTTGATTAGACAGAAAAGGGGAGGTGCTGTGGGATGTTGTTCTGTATGCTGTGAATATGTGTTTCTCTGATTGATTGATAACTAAAACGCTGACTGGCCCGTAGCCAGACAGGAAGTATAGGCAAGGCAAGCAGACGAGGAGAATTCTGGGAAGAGGAAGGCTGTGTGCTTACTAGGGGACGCGAGTGGAAGAGATTTGTCCCGAGTGTCACCCGGCCAGGACACAGGACAACTTCCAACTACAAAACCTAGTTGAGGAAATGGAAAAGTGGAATCCCTACTTACTCTTGGACTTTCCATTATCGGATAAGCTGGACCACAGCCTGTAACCTGCTCTAATAAAATCCCTTTCTATATCTATCTCTATATCTATATCCCTATCTATATAGATTCATTCTATCAGTTCTATTCCTCTAGAAATACTCTGACTATTAAATGGGATGTGGCCTATCTACAGGTGGTTCTATGTGGTCAGTGGAACTCACAGCAGCAACATGGAATTTGACTGCAGTGTAGAGATGAAGGTGAAATGCAGCTACATCAAAAGCCCCAGTGAAGAGCACCACATGCAGCCAACTCTCCTCAAAGAGCACCAGGCACAACCTTCAGGACCTTAGAAGATTAAATGCAAACCACAGCACTGGAGTGTGGCAGTGAGAATGTCACTTGAGGTGTTTGGTTTCAGCGCATTTTACATACAAATAGCAGGGAAGTGTATGCTGGGTGTGACTTAGGACACAATTAACACGCAGCCCTTAATCCAACTTATTTTACTGTTCCAGATGCCAAGTCCTGTTTAATAGTCATAAACTATTCAAGAGCAGGAACATGTCCTTTCCACATCACATCTACTTATCAGTGAGGAGGGTTTGAGATCTGCTGCCTATGGTTACAAGAAAGAGTGTCAGGGTGAGTGCCAGCTCATGAAATACAGTGACACAGAAGTGGGGTGACAAAGACACACTGAGGAGTTTTGGCAACAGTAGGCACTGGTTGTCAAAGACATTTGTCCATAATTATGTGCCTGAGGGCTTATAAGCAAAAGAACAGTCAATCTGAAATAGGATGCAGAAAGTTATTAGAAAGGCTGTGTAGAAACTCATGTAATAGAGACTCAACGAAAAATACCAGGAGTCAATGCATCACACTTGTTTCTGTGATGAAATAAGAGGACTGATAAAGCATTCCTTATCTAATCTGAAACTAAGAGAGTAAATCCCTAAGTAATGGAATTAGAGCTGAAAGGGGGCATAGCAATGGATATCCATGATGTCTGTGTTATCGTAGAAAGTACGGTAGAAAGTCATCCCAAATAAACTGAAAATGTAGAAGAAAAGGATGAGTGCCTAGAAACAACCTTGTCTGCTATGAAACTAGAAAAGATCTGACACAAATACTGGGATTTAAGCACTAATGATTTCTTCTAAAAATATTCCAGGACTATCCAGGTGGTGGTGCTTTAAATCCCAGCATGCAGGAGGCAGAGGCAGGTGGATCTCTGCAGGTTTGAGGCCAGTCTGGTCTACAAGAGTGAGTTCCAGGACAGCCAGGGCTACATAGTGAAACCCTGTCTTGAAAAAGAAAAGAAAAAAATTCCAGGACTGGACAGATTCAGCAATAAGTTCTCTAAAAGAACAACATACGAATACCCGCAAGGCAGAATCACTGACGAGTTGTCTGCATAGAAATAGACACTGAGACTCTCTCTGAACTATAGAGAAATGGAGTTCAGGTTAGTTTCATGCCAGGGATGCAACTGTTTCAGAAACACACACAAAACAATCCATGTAAAATAGCAAATATCTACACTCAGTGAAAGAATCAATATGATCATGTCAATAGAGTTATAAAAGGCCTGTGACAAAACATCACATTTGCTCAGTATAAAAGCTCCAAAGACACATACCTCAATGCCATAAACACTAGAAGCCACAAACCTATATTTAACATTACACTCAATGAGGAAAAGTGCAATCATCCTACTCTAATAGGGAAAGAGACAAAGGTGTCCACTCCTTCCACACGCACTCAACACAGTGCATCAACTGTTATACAGACCATGAAGGAGAGAAAAAAACTTACAGGGGCCCATATAGGAAAGTCAAGGAGCTGCAGAGATGGCTGAGCAGTTAAGAAGAGCACTGACTGCTCTTCCAGAAGGCCCAGGTTCAATTCCCAGCACCCACATGGCAGCTCTCAACTGTCTGTGACTCCAGTTCCAGGGGATCTGACACCCTCACACAGTTATACATGCAGGCAACGATTAAATATCAAAATTAATCATTATAAAAATCTGCAAAAATATAAGTGAATAGGAAATACCAATGTCTATTTGGAGGCAGAATTTTAATCTTCTATACAGCCATCCAATAAGAGAAGCATGTGGAGATCACAGAGACTGAACCACCAACTAGAGAGCTTGCACGGGACTGACCTAGGCCCTCTACACATATAGTTGTAGTTGTGTAGCTTGGTCTTCTTGTGGGACTCCTAACAGTGAGTACAGGGCCATCTCTGATTCTGTTGCCTGCTGTAGGGACCCATTCCTCCTATTGGGTTGCTTCATCTAGCCTTAATAGAAGAGGAAGTGCCTAGTCTCACTGCAACTTGATATACCAGTACCATGACTGGCTGATATATATGGGAGGCCCACCCTTTTCTGAAGAGAAAGGAGGAGAAATGGATTGGGGGGAGAGGGGAAGAAAAAAGCCTGGGGGGAAGGACTGGGAGAAGAGAAGGGAAGGAGGGGAAACTGACTGTGAATGGGATGGAAAAAATTAATTAGTTAAAAAATAGTAAAAAGAAAAGAAAAGCTTTGTACTGTTATTACTGCTACCCAAGGAATGCTCAATCACACCACAAAGACACATGCTCAACTATGTTCATATCAGCACTATTTGTAATAGCCAGAACCTGGAAACAACCTAGATGCCCATCAACTGAAGAATGGATTAAGACAATGTGGTACATATACACAATGGAGTACTACTCAGCAGAGAAAAACAATGACAGCATGAAATTTGCAGGCAAATGGATAGAACTAGAAAATATCATCCTGAGTGAGGTAACCCAGACTCAGAAGGACAAACATGTATGTACTCACTCATAAGTGGATTCTAGATATAAAGCAAAGAACAATCAGACTGCAACCCACAGAACCAGGGAGGCTACATAGCAGAGGGGACCCTAGGATGACTGTGGCTTATAATAAGTTTTGGTTTTACTCAATCACTGGGCAAGCTTCAGTGAAACATTTCACTACTAGGATAAGAATTTGTATTGTATCAAACTGATAATAGAAAAATAAATAAATAAATAAAAATGAAAAAGAAAGAAAGAAAAGCTTTGTACTGTTATTACTGCTATTTACATAGTTAAAACTAAAGAGAAAAATTTAAAAAACAAAACAAAACCTTTTTGTAGACAAATTTCTCAATGGTCTTATTAAATAAAAAACATGGAGCCAAACATAAGGGTGATCAAGGCCTTAGAGATCAAGGAAATAGGGAAAGCTGCCAGCCAACCTTACCTCACCAACTGTGCAGCTTCCCAATGCGAGTTACTTCCTTTCCTGTCTTCCTACACACATATGCCTTGCTGTTCTGCCATCTGATTTGCTCTCTGTCCAGCTACATCACTTCCTCTTCCTGCACAGCTCTGTCATTTTCTGTCTGTCTGTACAGACCTCCACAACTCCACAGTTAACTAGTTTTGGAATTTAAGGCCTGTGCCACCCCACCTGGCTCTGTTTCCAGTGTGGCCTTGAACACACAGAGATCCTGCCTGGCAAGATAGGATTAAGGGCGTGTGCTAGCATTGCATGACTTCTTTGTTTACTTACAATGGCTGTTCCCATTGCTCTGATCTCCAGGCAAGCTTTATTTATTGAAGCACAAATAAAATATCACCACATTTCTGCACAAATAAAAATTCACCACACCTTTTTTACCCTCCATTTTTCGAGACAGGATTTCTCTGTGTAACAATCCTGGCTATCCTGAAACCCTCTTTGTAGACTAGGCTGGCCTTGAACTCACAGAGATCCAGCTGCTTCTGCCTGTTGAGTGCTGGGATCAAGGGCATGCGCCACTACACCTGGCTTAAAAATTTATTTTTCTAATGGGGAATACGCAAAAACCAAGCAACCAAAAAACCTAAACAAGCAAAATAAAGACCTCTAAAGTGAACTTTTTTTTTAAAAAAAAATATTAATACATCCTTTTTTTTTTTTTTTTTTTTTATATTTTTATTTGTTTATTATATATACAGTTTAGCATCTGCATGTATCCTTGCAGGCCAGAAGAGGGCACCAGATCTCATTACAGATGGTTGTGAGCCACCATGTGGTTGCTGGGAATTGAACTCAGGACCTCTGGAAGAACAGGCAGTGTTCTTAACCGCTGAGCCATCTCTCCAGCCCTAAAGTGAACTCTTTAATTTGTTGAAGGAACTGAATAAAACACTGGAAGATGGAAAGAATTTCTATGCACATCAAATGGGACATAGTACTGTGAAAATTACAATACCAATGAAAGAGATTGGTATGATTAATTCAAACTTCATGACAATGAAACTCCCCATGATATACTTCACACATACAGACAGCACAGAGAATCCTACAAACTTCCAGGGAAGCACAGAGATCCTGAGAGCACAGAGCAGCCCACAGGACAGAGCTTTTGCTGTCCTAGCTTTGATTCTAGATGAGACTGCAAAGCCAAACACCAAGAGCACCATGGGCATGGAAGAATAGACACACAGCCCAACACAATACAGCAGCAGATAGAGAACCAGAACAACAGCAACGACCATGCCAATGTCACCAAAATACCACACACGTGTTACACAATAGGCAGCCTCGCCAACCAATGGTGTTGGGAAAAATATCTATCCACACAGAAAATATGAACCTGGGTCCCATCCTCTGCCACTGTACAATGAATCACAGACCTTCACGGATGATCTGGAATAGTGA
>CABHPP010115863.1:489-31278 GCA_902168425.1 Peromyscus attwateri
TGTGTGTGTGTGTGTGTGTGTGTGTGTGTTTTGAAACAGGGCCTTACTACATGACCGAGTCTGGCTTTGAAGTTCATTCTGTAGCCCAGACAGGCTTTGAACTTGTGATCCTTGTCTCTATCTCTTGAGTGGCTGGAGGCATGCATCACCAGCTGGTCTCACTATTTAATTCTTTTAACAAGTGCCAGAGTGAGATGAGAAGATACTGGAGAGTTTTAAGCAAACGTGAGATTTTAGGAATGATCCTGTGGCTGGCGGTGTGCAGGACCTAGGAGTCAGGGGCAAAAGTGAGGCCAGGCAGCAGCCCACCGCGCAGGTGGCAGCAAGAGGTCCCAGGGCTCCCATGAGGGTGGAAGGGACGATGCAGGAAGAAAGACTGAAGACCTCACCATCAAGAATTGCTAACACAAAGGTCGGGTGTGGTGGCACATACCTTTAATACCAGCATCGGAAGGCAAAAGCAGGCAGATCTCTGAGCCAAGAGTCAGCTTTCCAAGCTCCCTGTGAGTGCAGAACAATTCCTAAGCCCAGTACACAGATTCTGAAAATTCTCAAGGAGGCCTGGAGGTAAGGAAGGTGACTAACCCACCAGACACCAGGGAGGGCGTGGAGCTTCCTGCCTGCAGCTGAGTTCTCGGATGAGTTGTGGTGTGGTTGGCAATAACGGCAGGCCCAGGTGGCAGCACTGTCTACCAGGCCGGAGACTCCAGGACTGTCTGGGGACAATAGGGAGCCACTGAGCACTCTAAAGAAGGAAGAGAAGCAGGCCCTGTTGGAGCTGGGTAAAGAGCAGGGCCAGTGACACCTGGTGACTGGTGCAGAGGAGCGTGTGCTTGGGCACCCTGCCACGGAAGAGCCTACAGGAATAGCATGAACTGTGGACGCTAGTCCAAGGAGCCACTGGCCCCAGGAGCAGACTGTTCTCGTGGCTTGGAGAGAGCTTGAGAGTCCTGAGGAGATGGACGCTAAAACCCAGGAGGCTGTGCAGTGCAGTGAGTAGAGCCTCCTCCAGAAGAGACAGGGGTGGCTGGGCATCCTGGGCTCCCTTTGTGGACAGGGAAACTCTCATGAGGACAGATTCACCAAATGCTAAGCACTATTTGACAGCTGTAAACACACACAAGGCCAACAGTGTCCTCGGGGAGGCCTTCAGGCAACTCCAACCAGGATCCCTGAAGCCTATCTTATGGAAAATTCTGGAAGCCAAGAGAGCACCTAGGTCCAGCTCCTTTCAGCCTCCACTCAGGAGCCTCCACTCCACTCCACCGTCCCTGCCCAGCCCTTTCCTCCAGAACTCTGGTGGCAGTTCTGTGACGTGCTGCATGGCAGCTCCCCAGCAGATAGGGCTGTCACTGCATTTTCAACACCCTGTTAGGACATCTGGAGTGGGTACGGAGGGCTTCCACGGTGACGCATGAGGCCCCCTCCTCTGCTAGAATTTTCCATCTCTGGCCTACAGCAGGGCTCTGGGCTATGGCCAGAGAGCTGTGATCAACTCCACTGTGGTCATTACTTAAAGCTCCAGAAACCGGATGCCTGGCTCCTGAACACTTGATTACATTCTGTCTGCTTCCAGAGATCTGCAGAAGCCAGCACCATCACCCCTGCATGTCCCCCCATCCTCCCGCCTCTCGACAGCGGGGTGTAGCTTCCTCCCTCCCTCTCGGGGACCCACTGAACTCTGACACCAACTGAGAAGACTGTCAATCCAGGTGTATCAGCCCTTTTTTAGCGATGGAGCAACCTAGGCCCAGAGAGGTTCTGAACCTGCCTCAGGATGCACAGTTGGTGACTACTGTGGCTGGGATTTGAACTCTGACTGTGTAATTCTTGGTCCAGTGTCTGGCAGAGAGGTAACCGGAAGTCGTGGAACCAAAATTCAGGCTCTGCCATTGTTTTCACAGTCTTCAATAGAAAACTTGTCTAGTGGTGACTGGGACTTTGTGCCCCTCCCCCACACCCACAGCAGGAGACACTGGACACAGGTAAATACCCAGTGTGCCAGACAGGTGTGGTGAGGGCAAGGGGCACTCGTCTGCATTTTTCCTGCTGTCTCAACCCTGTATTGTTCTGAGCCCTGGCACAGAGGGCCTCCCACGTGGGCAAGGACCCTAGAGCGCCTAAGATATAGGTCAAGGCTCTGGGACAAAGGGCAACTCCACCCTGACCGCCCAAGACCTGCAGGCTGAGGTCAGAATTCAGTCTCCTCCTCTGGGAAGTAGGAACAGGGTTATGTGCCTTAGTGAGCAGGTTCGAGGAAGCAAAGGTACTGACCATGGCCTGGGACAGGGTTTACGGAGAAGGGAGGAAGGCTTCCTTCTATCCACTGAGAAAAGCCGGAGACTTTAAAAGTGATCATTACCATGACGGCAGGGAGAAGGCTCACAGGCAGAAGCTTCCTTCCCGCTGTGGAAGACAGGCTCAGAAGGACCAGATCTCCAACTCCATGCCACACAGCACGGGCGGAGGACATGATGGACAGACATGGACCTCAGGATGAGAAGCCAGGACCACATCCTCAGGAGATGGGGGACTGAAGAGGCAGCAGAGGACCTGCTGTGGAGCGGCAGGCCGCACTACTGGCCAGAGCTTTGTGTTCAGGGAGCTGACAGAAAGGCCATGAGGGGGTGCCCTGCAGCCAGCCATGAGGACAGCCCAAGACAGGAGTTCAAGGCCAGCCTGATCTCCATCCTGAGAGTTATCTCATAGAAATAGGCAGAGTGAAGAAAAAAGATGAGTCTCTGGCGTCAGTCTACTGGGGGATCAACAAATATTCTGGCCTGTGGGGTCCTTAGGACCCTTTAGTGTTAGCTTGGTTCCTCAAGCATTCACACAGGTCCCTTACACTCCACAGTCACCCACTGTGCCTGAGAACCGCGGGCCACCTACGATGACCTAAGGGCCTGAAGAGAACAGGCTCTCTGTATCTGTAAACAGGGCACTGCCTAGCCTGTGCCCGGCCCTATGTCCAACAATAATGAAATAACTCCTAAATAATTAAATTAAGCCTGTGGTCCCCATGTGGCCACCATCGTTAGTGGTGTTCAGTGGGTGGGAGCTGACCTGAGAAGCTGGGAGACCCCAGCAAGAGGAAAAGAATGGCAGAAGGGGTCCCCAGGACCATTCTAGAACTAGCACCAGGGAGAGTCCACCCTTTCTGTCCCTGTGACCACTACCATGCCCCAACACCGGGCACCACGGTGATGGGAAGGGAGGTGGGTTGGAGATGCCTCCTCACTTGCTCATCAAGGTGTCTGAGAACTTCTAGAACCCTCACTAGGCAGGCGAGGAGCCGAAGAGTTGTCCTTTTAAGTCCACACCCTCCCCTGCCACCCAGGTCAACAAGTGTGCCTCGGGCAGTCCCACTCGCTGGGTCACCTACACTGTCTCCCTCACCTCCCACCCTCCTCCCCCGGCACTACCCTCCTCACCACACCTCTACCACCACGGACAAGCCTACTCCTTACTCAGTTTACCTTCCACTGTCTAACCATCCCTTCCCTTTCCATTCTCTGAGCTTTGCCAGTTCTGTGCCAATTCTCAACTGAAAGTCCCTCAAGGTCCATGTCTCATATCCGCGAAAGAGGAGGCGGCCAGACTGGAGTCATACGCCGTCTCACAACATTCACCCTGGCCAGGTGCTTTCCCGCTGTTGGGCCTTCGCCTGTGCCGGCCTCGCTGTCTGAAATACCAGCCAAGGAGCTTTGCGCCGGAGGATGAACGCATGTATGATAGGTCCTCAATGCCTCATTTCTTCAGTATCGCTTTTTCTTCCCTATGGTGCTAGGGACTGAACCCAGGCCCATAAGCACACATTCGAGGCAAGTGCTCTACCACGCATGGAGCTACACCCCCACCCCAGACTGCCGGGCAGGCCGTACCCCAGTCTATGAACAGGAAAGCAATACGCTCAGAATCCTGGTTCCTGGGCAGACTGGAGTGCTACTCCCCTAGCAGCAAACAGGCATGAAGTCACCAGAGAAAAAGCAAGTGTGGCAGGCGTGGGGTGACTGACAGAGGGAAGGACACTTCAAATGTGGCAGGGAAGCGCTCAGGTTGCTTCACATGGAGAGAGGGAAGGTGGCATCCAGAGTCTGCGGCGCCTGCTCGGTGCGCATCTGACTACACCGCTTTAGAAGCTAGGCTGAGACCAGCAGACACTGAAGGAGAGCACTGAGTTAGGGAAAACAGCTGGTGTGGTTAGCAGGCTCACACTGACAGACGTGTCTTCCAGGACTTCACTCTCGATAGTAAACATACACTTTAAAAATACATAGAGTCACTTGCTATGTCCTCCAGGTTGGCCTTGAATTCAGGATCCTCCTGCCTCAGCCGACCAAGTGCTGAGATCACAGGTATATGTGGTGAACTTCAAACACATCGATCACTGGGGTTGGGGAGGTAGCTCGGTGGTTACCGTGTCTGCTGGGCAACCGTGAGGACAAGAGTTTGGATCCCCAGCACCCACGTAGATGATGGGTGGGTGTAGCAAGCCACCTGTACTCCCAACACTAGGAAAGCAGAGACAGGGTATCCCCAAGTCAAGCTGGCTAGCGAGACAAACACCATTAGCAAACTTTGGGGGATAAACCAGCTGTGCATACAAGGTGGATAGCGATCCAGGAAGACGCCGGACTTCATGCACATGTACATTTGCACACATACACATACATCCTTTCAAACACATCAGAATGTCCAGAAAAAAAAATGGTCAGAAAAATCCTTTTTAAAAGACCAACAAATCCCCACCATTGAGACAGAAGCCACATGATTCTACCACAGCAGCCCAAAGGACCAGATTTAGCATCCAGCGGCAGAGATAACAGAAAACGTCACCCATCGCAAAAACACTCCAAAAGCACACACCACTTCCAAACAGTTCCCGCAGCAGAAACAAGAAGAAATTAGCTCCTCTCCAGCAGTGACAGACAGACAGACAGACAGCACAGACTTATTTAGCCAGAAGCATACTGGAAAACAAGAAAGACTGAAAACAACTGTAGCCTCAAACAATACATTTCAGGTGGGAAGAAACACTAAAGAGAAAGATAGAGGCTCCCTCAGCCCAACCATTACAAACGCCAATGAGGGGGCTGCTGCCGCTCATTAACTATGGCCGCAGACAGCATGGAGATAGGACACGCTCCAGATACAAGGAGGTGACGGTCTCCCTCAGCTTCGACTAAAAAGGCTTTACAAAGGACTCCAACCAAGTCAAATCCAAAGCCAGACTGAACTCAAAAGTCAGCAAAGGTAGAAGGAACACTTAGAATAATTGTAGCTGAACAGCCCGTACTAGAGGAACCTTGGTTTGGAGCAGAAGGATGGTCAGTACCTCCAAGGGAGCTGAACCAGGGCCAAGAACTTGAGGTTCCTGGAAAGCTGGTCTCAGTGGTCATCCGTGGTCATCCCCAGAGCAATGCGGTAGTACCTCGCTGTTCCAGAGGCAAGTGGACAGGAGACTGTAACTCTGCTGGTTGGAAGGATATCCAGTCCATGGCCATGGCCATGGCTCTCCTCCCTGGGTTTCACTTCCTCATTTGAAAAGGCGGAACACCCCTCTGGCTGCCCTAGGAAACCTCAGGCCGCCCAAGTTCTCCAAAACGGACCAGTAAACGATGTTTCCCGGATCCAACCAAGACAATCTTGTTCTTATAAACTCTCCTCCTCCACCAGGGAGCTTGAACAGAGGTTAAGCATGTAGGCTTGTGGGTGACTGGTATCACAGTGTTCCGTGGCAGGTCTCTACACCAGCCTGATTTCTTCCTTGGGGATAGGAGCTCAACCCGACACGCACTTACATACTTGCCCCTCCCCGGCCCCCCCCCACCTTCCTCACTCCCTGGGACTGTGGGGAAGGGGCTCATCTAGCAATAATCTGCAGACTGATTGGGTGGAGGCCTGGCAGTGTTCACAAGATTACTGGGCACAGCCAAGTAAAAAGCTGACTTTAGTTGCATGTGGTAAAGACGGGAGGCTTGCTGTGTGACCCTAAATAAGTTACTGAACTTCTTTGTCACTTCATCCAGAAAACTTGAGTGTCTTACAGACCCTTGCCTGCCAGGGCTTAAACAAACTAAGATAATACAGGTGGCTGGCTGGCTCCTCCCACCTCCCCTGACCTACTCCTGCCCCTCCCTGCTCCCTCAATCCCATCCAGTCCCACCGCTTCCTTGCTGTGGGCAAAACACAAGGAGCCTGCTCCGTGCCTAGAGCCTTTGCACCTGCTCTTTCCTACCTGGGATCTCAACTCCAAAGCCAACTCCTTAGAGTCACCTTCTCCTCGGGACTGTCAGCTTCCTGGGGGCCTCTACTGCTGGGTCACTTGGGGTTTTGACCCTGGCCTTTTGGTTGACACCCAACACAGAATGAGTATTGACTTTCTTTTGGCAGCTACTTCTGGCGGCAGGAGGCTCTCGGTCCCAGAGCACCCCCGACCCCAACCTTCCCACCAACCCCATGAAACCCGATTCTTCCCTTCGCAATGCCCACACAACCAGGAGTCCCTCAGCTGGGGCCCCCACTTGAAGCTTTGCTGTGGGCCCCAGAGGCAGCATGAGTCAGTGGTGGCAGCACCTGGAACTGCCTGACATGAGCGCTTCTTAGAAAGACATGCTATGCTCAAGAGACTGAACTGCACCCGTAGCCCACAGGCCACAGGAAGCCCTGTGTCACCACTCTAAGAGGCTCCTGCTGACCTTTGTTTCTCCCATTTTTTTTTCTGCAGGACCCCTGCCTGGCCCTGTCACTGACTGGTGGTGCCTATGAAACCCCAGGAGCTTAGACACACCATCTCTAATGGTGTGTAGGAGATGCTACTCATGACCCAACAGGGTTGGCATCGCCCATCAATCAGTTGCAAGTGCGGTGCCATGGAGGGGCCCTGATTACTCTTCAGAACAGTGGAGCAGGGCTGTGGATCTGGTGTGAGAGTCTGTTCCTCTCGGGGAGTCTAAATTACAAGGACTTTGTCAAACACCCCATGTCTGTCCTGATACAGCACTTGGCACACCTGGTCCCTCAGAGCAAAGAAGTGCCAGGGGTAGCTTGGTAAAGCGATGTCCCCCTAAGTGGGAGAAGACAATCAACTGCCTTGCCCTTCCATGAGCAACGGTTTAGAAATGCCATTTCAGGACCATCCTCATCCCAGACACCTCCGACAAACGGGAGGTGGAGTGACTTCGAGATCACACAGATAGGAGCAGCAAGGTCAGATTTGAGGCTGGGCCCCTCGTCTTCAGTTCTACCCCCACCCCCTGCCTCAGGCTCAGAGAACCTGAATATTGGACTCCAAAGATGCCCCGATCCATGCTGGATGTCTGACCGAGTCAGGTGAGTCTGTGCCCACCCAGGCAAGCCTCATGCCGATATACCAGCCCAGAAGTGGAAATCCAATCAGACACAGCCAGACTGACCTCAGAGGTTCAACTGAGGAATACTCAAGAGTGTCCTGTCACGGCAGACACAGGCACAGTGCAGTGCCAGGTGGGGAGGTAAGGAGCCTCCGGCCCCTGCCTCTGTCACTCTCCGATGCGGGACCCCCAGCAGAGTCCCTGCACACATAACTGGATGTCAGTATTCTTGCTTCGCCAAATGGATCCTTGCGGGTAACAATAAAGATCTGTTCACTTAATCCTTAGCACCTGCTGCGCCTAGATGCACTCCTGAATGGGGTATAAATGACCTCATCTACCCTCACCACAATGCTCAAGTGTCCTCAGAACTTCACAACAGAGACTGAGCTTGGACACGCAAGACACAAATCAAGCCTTTGCTGGGTCAGAAGCTCTGGCTTTGAACCTCCAAGCCTCACTTCCCAAGCAGACCTCCTGGGCCACGGGGATCATGACAAGCTTCTTACTACATATACCAAGTGTGAATGTGTACCCCAGCTGGGTCCCCGCCCCAGGCCCCAAAGGCAGCAAAGTAGGGTGCAGTGTGGATGAGGGCAAGCATTCTCTTCGTTTGTCCCCAAGTGTAAAAGCAGGCCATTGTGCCTTCCTCAGGGACAGCCTCCCTGGCCACCCGGCCTTCCCCAGTCTGGGACGGCACTCTAGAAGACTCCAGCACTTCACAGCACAGCCCGATACTGCAAACCCTCGGATGATCACAACCTTGCCCAATTACCAGTGTGTGGTCATTTGGACAACTCACTCGGGTTTCCCCACCCCTGCCCTGAAGATCCAGGAGTAGGGCCAAGCCCAGGAATCTGCCTGTGACTTACCCAAGCCCTCTACCAGGGCACCCAGGACCTCCTGCAGCACTACCTTTCCACATATCTGGCTCTCCTAAGTTAGCTAGGTGGCATAGTGAGCTTTCCTACCTTCTAGCCTTTGCCCATGCTGTACCCACAGCTCAACATGCCTTCTCTTGCCTCTGCTTCTCAACCTGCCAAAGTGCTCTCCCACACCCCAAACTGGCTCAGGGATTGCAGTTCCCCAGGAAGAGGTGTCTTGCCCATTATACCTAACCTTGTCTTGTGTGTTCTTCCCTCAGAGGGCAGAGCCTAAAAGAGTGAGCAGAGCGCGGATGAGCTGGAGAACAAATGGATGGCATACTGGTCACCTCCCATCTCTGCCTCAGTGTCCCCCAATGCGGTCAGGACTCCTCTAGCTGATTCCTAAGAGGCCTTGCCAGGACTGTGGAATCTCATTATTCTCTCTGGCCAGATATATCCCAAGCCTCAGTTTCTCCATCAGACTTTAGGATGGGAGAAATGTCTCAGCAAATACCCCTCGACTCCCAAAAACCACCTGTAAGGGGAAGGCCACAGTGGGCCCCACACCTTCCAGAGGACTGGGGAAAGGCAGGGACCAGGAATGCTGGTTTAGAGACAGGCTCTGAACCTCAGACTGGCTGGCTTATACAACGTCCAATTTGCCACAATAAATACTCAGGTTCCTGGGTTACTGAACCGGAACCTGGGAGGAGCTAGGCAGTCTCGGCTTCTAGAAGATCCTCTTAGCGTCCCGGTGGGGACTGCGGAGACTGCCTAGGTGCCAGCGGGTGGGTGGTCCACCTGCTTTCGACCCGCGCCCGACGGCAGGAGACCCTGACCGGGAGGGGAGCCCGGCAGCCCCACGCCCACCCGAGGATCCGCGGACTCTGGTCCCAGCCCTGCTCGGTTCCGCGGCCACCTCTGGCTGGTCCTGAGCCTTCCCCACCGCCCATTCCTACCTGTGCGCTCAGGCTCCACGCGCTGCGCTGAGCTGCGCGGGGCTTTCCTGCGCACTGGACCTCGCCCGGCTTCCTACGCCGTCCGGCGCCCCTTATTTACATGCGACGCCCCGCCCCGTGCACAGTCATTTACATTCCCCGCCCTGCCGTCTTCTCATTTTCACTCGCGGTCCGCCGGGCCTTCTTTTGTCGCCGGGTTATTTGCATGCCCCACCTCACGCTCGGCAACCCTCAGGGACTCTGGCTTATGAGTCTCGGGACCTCAGGATTAGAATTTTTGCCCTGGCCCAACAGACCAGCCCGGCTTGTGATCATGGATGTGCGCTCATTCTTCTAATGTTTACCCTGCGTCTGCTCCAAAGAAACTAGAAAGCAAAACAGCTCATCAATCAGGAGCGAGTGCTCGTGTCGGGTCCCGGCACTCCATGCTGCCACTACCTTACGAGGGAATCGTGTGCAGCCATCCTTTTCAGATGGAGAAACAGAGGCACTGAGCTGTTAAGAAACTTGCTCCGGGGCCCGCGAGATGGCCTGCAAGTCTGAGGACATGAGTTCTATCCCCAGAATCCGTGTAAAAGTGAAAAACGACAAAACTGACTCCACAAAGTCGTCCTCTCACCCCGCAATGGTGCAACTGTGGCTGGCCAGACCCTTTGCCAGCTGAGCCACCCCACTGGCTTGCCATCCTACTTTTTGAATTATGGTTTGGTTTTTCTTAGTTTTTTAGACAGGATCTTGCTATGCGGCTTTGGCTGTTGTAACGTAGCCCAGTCTGAACTTGAACTTACAACAATCCTGTCTCAGCTTCCCAAGTTAGGATTACAGGCATGAGCCACCATACCTTGCTGTCTTCTGAGTTTCTAAGCCACCTTTTTGTCCCTCCTGGGCCACCTGTCTGTGCACCAACTCTGCATTATGGTGACTGGATGACTCAGAGCAGTGTGGCTACCCTTGCCACACTCTATGACCCTGACCTGGGAAGAGGGGCCATGTGAGATGCATCTACATGTGGCAGAAATGGGCTGGCCTGTGATGGTGCTTGGAACCAGCCCTGCTTGGCTTAGGTGCTCAGAGAGGCTCTTGCAGAACTAGGCCAAGAAAGCAGCTGGGCCAGAGCCTGCATGCCTGGTTGTGAAATCAGAATCTAGAGAGTGCTGACAGACCGGAAGGCCAGTGTGCATGTGATCAGGGGAGGCGTTGGGAAATGGCGGGGGCACAGTGAAGGGGATTCTTAGCACTCCTCTTGCAACCTTTCTATGAATCTGAGCTGATGTCAAAACAGAGAGCCGAGGAAGCTGGCCAAGAACACGGACCTTCTCACCACAGTCCTAGACTTCTTGAGTGACCACTCTGCCTGGTCTGAGAGTGAGCTGGGAGCCCAGATAATCCAGGCTCATCTCTCACGGCAGGGGCTTCCCAGGCTTGCCTCCTAGGGAGCTCAGAGCGCATTCCAGCAGAGCAGATAGATAGAGCTGCCTTTGAGCTTACTTCAGTTTTTAACAAGAGACTGTTTTTGGAACAATGGCAGTGTGATAGAATAATTGAGCCAAACACAGTCCTGGGGAGAATGCTCAGTTTGATCCCCTCAGCAGATCTGAGTGTGAGCCCCAGCTCCACGTAAAAAGCTGAGAGTGGAGCAGGAGGGACGGCACAGTGGATAAGAGTGCTTGTTGCACCAGCCTGAGGGCCTGAGCTTGGATCCCAGCATCGGAGTGAAAAGCTGAGTTTGCCCGTAATTCTGCACTGTGGGAAGTGGACGCAGGAGGTTTGTGGGGGCTTTCTGGCTGACAGCCTTGCCTAGGTTCAATGAGATACTCTTTCCCAAGGGAATACAGTGGAGACTGATAGAGCAGGACACCCAATGCACATGCATGTGCATACACCACACACACACATACATCCCCCACACAAGCCAGGCATAGTGGCATACACTTGTAATCCCAGTAATGGGGAGGCAGAGATGGATCCCTGAGGCCTGCTAGCTAGCCAATCCAGACTGATCAGTGAGGCCTAGCTCCCTGTCTCAAAAACCAAGATGATGCCGGAGATGTAGTTCAGGTGGTAGAGTACCTGCCTGGCATGAGTGAGACCCTGGGTTCAGTCCCCAGCACTACATGACCTCAGTGAAGTGGCACATGTGTGTAATCTCTGTGCAGGATTGCAAATGGAGGAGGAAATGGAGGCAGATGAAGTTCAAGGTCATCCTAGCAAATCTGAAGTCAACAAGGGCTACCTGAGATCCTGCTTCAAAAACACAAGCAACGAGGTGAGGGCTGGAGCCATAGCTTAACGGTAGAGCAATTGCCTAGCATGCATGAGGACCCAGGCTGAATGCTCGGTACCAAACAAACAAACAAACAAACAAAAGCAGACTGTTCATGAGGAGCAACACCCACACTTGACTTCTCTGCTCCACAAGCATGTACACCTGCACAAACAGGCGCCTGCACATGTATGTACACACACAAGAGAAGCAAAGAATTGAGCATGTAGTACTGCAATGGTCTGCATGGGAAGAGTCCTCAAAGAGCTCATGTGCTGCAGCTTGGTCTCCAACCTGTGGACACAGTCACTGAGAGGTAACCTCTGACCTGCTCCCCGGACTGACCTGTCTGATGGCACAACTGGGAGCTGGTGGACTCCAGGAGGCAGGACCTGGCCAGAGGAAGTAAGTCACCAGGGATGCGCCTTGGAAGAGTAGATTTGTCCCTGGCTGCTGCCTGTTGCTCTCTCTGCTTCCTGGCTGCCTTGAGGTGAACAGCTTTCCTCTACCTTGCCCTTTTACGGTCAAATGCAAACATACTGAGCCTGAATCTCACCAGCTCAGCTGGACAAGCCCAAAAGCAATGGAACAAGCCAAAACTTGGGCAGAAATGTCTGCAACGATGAGCCAAAACAAATCTTTGCTGAAGTTACGCCGGGTCCTTTGTCACAGTGATGACAAGATGACAGCTAACTAAAACATAGACTTCACACACACTCTCCCCAGTTAGCATCATTCTGCATAGAGTGGAGCATTTTGTTAAATCAATGTGGTACTATCAATGACTCGGTGCTAATATTCACTCTCCTCTGGCACAGTGTTTTTTTAACCTTTATTGTTGTCCTTTTATTTCATTGTTGCTGCCTTTTAAGCCACAGCTGTCTGAAACAGCAACTGCAATTCCACCGCTGCCAGCAGTGGTTAAGCCCCAAGGGCCGTAGCTGGTGGGAAATCTGTTCCCTCAGGCTCCGACTCTTTCAAAGCTACCAAGGGAACTTAACTAAACTCTGTCCCTCTAAAGAACTCAAAATTCAAAGGTTAAGGTAGAACTCTGCTCTTCAGAGAGGCTGAATAGCAAGTAGCTCACCTCCTCTCCTTGCTCATGCCCTCCAAAAAGCCCTCATGCTGTCTCCTCACCCCTCCTTAGAAACCCTTCTCCCCCGGCTCCTCCCTGCCACTTCCCGTCAGCTAGCTGCTAACTCGGCCTTGTGACCGCAGGTGAATTTTACTTAATCAAACACATCTTTGCACCATTAAACAAATGTTCCAGAGCACAAACAAAAGTAACACACCTTAAAATAATATTCTACAACCCTTTATTTTATTTGTTATTGTTGGAGGGAGGTGCATGTGTGCCATCACAGGCATGTGAAAGGCAGAGAATTACTTTGTGGAGCCGGTTCACTCCTTCCATCTTTACATAGGTCCATACATCATGCATTCATCAAAACCCACAGAACAGGACTGGTGGGATGGTTTATCTAATAACACCTACTGCCAACCTTGATGACCTGAGTTCGATCCCTGGCACCAGTGGAAAGAGAGAACCAACTCCTTCAGGTTGTCCTCTGATCTCCACACATGTGTTGTGGCATGCACTCTTTCCCTGAGAATAAATAAATAAATAAATAAATGTAACAAAATGTATTATTTGGTGATTTTATGCAGGTATAATCTCCAGGGCCTCTCTGAGCCCCCCAGTGAACCCCTTCTTTATTGTAGCCCCTCCCAGTTTCATGTCTTTTTGTGTGTGTGTGTGACCCACTGAGTTTAATGAAGGTTCTCGCATGAGCATGGTTGGGAGTATTTATCAGGGTGTGGACAGCTAACCAGTGGCTATACCACTAAGCGAATAACCCCTCCCCTCTGGTAGCCACTAACTACCAATGGCTCCCCAGAGAGAGGTTGGATCTCCCAGGATTTACTCTCCTCTATCATGGAGTGTTTGAAGGGCCCAGTCTTGTGCAGGTCAACCATTGCTGCTGTAGTCTCCTGAGTGTAAAGGCCGTGTGGTGTCCAGAGGACGGTGTTTCACAGCATCCTTCCCCAACCTCTTTCCACCTTGGGCGCGGTGACAGAGGTGACCTGTGGAGGGCTGAGCGCGCAACAGTCATTCCTTCTCGCACTTGGACCAGTTATGAGTCTGTGTTAGCTGCTGCCCATTGCAAGAGGAAGCTTGTCTGAGCAAGGCTGAGAGCAGCCCTAGTATATGGATACAAACATGGAATATTTTAGAAAGCAGTTAGACAACACATCCGTTCAGTTGTGCTTCATCTGTTCTGGCATTTGGTGCTGTTGAGTTTTGGATTTTAGCCACTCTCTTCATATGCTCTGTCTTGTAAATTGCCATTTGTAGATCTTATTTGCAGTCTGCCAGCACCTCTTCTCCCCCGCTTCCTTCCCTTAATTCCTCGAGACAAGGTCTTGCTGTGCTGTTCAGGCTATCCTGAATCTCATTATATGGCACCGGGCTGGCCCCTCAAATGCATGTCAGTCTTTCTTTCTCATCCTCCCAAGTTCTGGGATGCTGGTGTGAAGCACAATGCCTTCCTTTTCTGCTACAAATGTGACTAGCTTTGTGTGTTTAATTTCAAGCCCAACATTTCATGCCTGGCCTACAGGAAAGCAGTTGACTTTTTGTTTACTAATCTTATATCATGCATCTCTGCCTCAAACAGCCACTACTTCTAGGAGTTTATTGTTGTTGACTTTTTAGGAGTAAAAAAAAAAAAGATTTATTTATTTGTATGTGTTTAAATGTTTTGCCTGCGTGTATGAGTGTATGTGTACCACATGAGTGCAGTACCCATGAAGGACAGATGAGGGCCTCAGATCCCCCTAGAATTGGAGTTACAGATGATCATGAGCCTTCATATGAGTGCTAGGAATTGAATCCAGGCCCTCTGGAAGAGCAGCCAGTACTCTTAACCACTTAGACATCTCTCAAGTCCCCAGATTTTTAAAATATAAATAATAATATTAATTTCTTCCTTCTCAAGCTGTCTTTCTTCCTTCCTTTGTTTGTTTTTATTGTTTGTTTTTGTTACTTTATTTGTTTGCTTGCTTGAACAGGGTCTCCTGGGTGGCCTAAAATTCTCTACCTAGAACAGGCTGCCCTCAAACTCCCAGAGAACTGCTTTCCGCTGCCTCTCACTTGCTGGGATTAAAGGCATGCACCACCACACCTGGCCCCCTTTGTATTTTTGCATTAGACTGGATATCTGGTGTGATGCTGAGGTGGGGGAAGGGACACTGTTGCCTTGTTCCTGATCTTGTGTGAAAGGGCATCTAGAATCTCGCCAGTGAGTGACATGCTAGCTGTGGGGCTTTCTGCAGATGTTCCTTATCAAGCTGAAGAAATTTCATTCTGTTCTTAGTCATCATTGTCTCCTTCTTTCCTCCTCCTCCTCCTCCTCCTCCTCCTCCTCCTCCTCCTCCTCCTCTTCCTCCCCTTCCTCCTCCTCTTCTTCCTCCTCCCCTTCCTCCTCCTCTTCTTCTTCCTCCTCCCCTTCCTCCTCCTCTTCTTCTTCCTCCTCCTCCTTCTCCTTCCCCCTCCTCCTCTCTATCTTTCTTCTTCTTTTTCCACACTCAATTCCTAGTTTTCTGAGAGATTTTAGTGACCCTTTTTTTCTTATCATGAACATTGGATTTTTGTAAAACGTTCCTTCTGACTCACTGGGCATGATAAGATGTTTTCTTCATCAGCCTGTGGATGTGAAGGAAGGCGTTAATTCACTTCCAACTGTTGAATCAGCCTTACACAGCTGGGATAAATCCTGCTAGATGGCAGCTTATGATTCTTCCCATACGAAATTGGATCTGACTTGATCACTTTGCTGAGGGCTTCTGTGTCTATGCTTAGGAGACATACTGATCTGCAGTGTTCATTTCTTATAATGTCATTTTTGGTTCTGGTGTTAGAGTAACAGCAGTCACACAGAATCACTTACATGGTCTTTGGGGGACTCTGGGTACTACTATTTTGCTACTATTCTCTGGAAAGTGTCATAGATAACTGGCATCATTTTTTCCTTAAATGTTTATTAGGATTCACCATTGCAACCATCTGGACCTTTAACAATTTTTAAGTCGTATTTATTCATTTTGTGCATGCATCCAGAGAACAGCTGTTGGGAATCAGTTCTCCCCTCCCATCTCCTCCCAGGGAATGAACTCGAGTCATCAGGCTTGGAGGCAAGCACTTTTACCCACTGATCCCTCTTGCCAGCCCCAACCTCGTTGCTTTCTTTTTGATATTATTAATTATTGATTCCATTGCTTTAATAGATACAAGTAAATTAAGTTAGTTATTTCTCCATCTTGAATTGTAGTAATTTGTATGTTTCAAAGATTTTTAATCTGTTTTATAATCTATCAGATTTGTGATAAGAGGGCAGGAGGGATGACTCAGAGGTTAAGAGCACTGGCTGTTCTTTCAGAAAACCCAGGTTTAAGTCCCAGAACCCACATGGCAGCTCATAGCCATCTGTAACTCCAATTCTGGGATCTATTCAGTATTCCAAGGACATTGCATGTGTTGTACCCAGAATCCCCAAAGACCATCAAGAGACCAAATCTGATGCAAAAGCAAAGAGTCTTTTTATTTCAAGTTAACTTGGGACTCCCTATCCATCTGAGCAGAGAGAGACAGGAAAGACCCTGAGTAGCAATCTGAGCAGCAGAGCAGGAGAGATCCTGAATAGCAATGGGGCAGGGTTTGTAAAGCAAGAGGGGACTTGGGGTCTACAGACTACATAGGAACAGACTCAGGATGTTTTATGTGAGTGGCAATCATGTTAGTAACTTTTAATTCGCTAGGGTTAGTTGAGGGTTACATTTTTGGGCAGGCCTAGACAAGTCCCAGGCTTTGTCCTGAGCTACCGTGGAGACTGGCTGGCCTAGCTAGTACATACTAACTATAGGGGCTGCTCAGTGACCCAGGCTCTGTCCTGAGCTGCCATGGAGACTGGCTGGCCTAGCACTACTGACTGTGGGGGCTGGCTCAGTGGCCCAGGCTCGGTGGGTCCTATCTCTGTCCCTGCTGGCAGGGGCATCAGTGATTAATTGTCTTTTGTTCATGGCCCTCCCAGAAACTGCTTGCTCAGTCTCCGGAAACTGAAATTGAGACCTGATCTCTGAGAGAAGACTGAGCAGCCCGTTATGGCGTCTGCTTGGTCCTTTCAGCATGCACACGGTGCACAGATATTCATGCAGGCAAAGCACCTATACACATACAATAAAAGAATTTAAAACTTTTTAAAATTGTATCAAGAGAATTGCTCATAATATTTGTTGTAGAATATTAGTTAAAGAAGTGTTACAGTTGTTCATGCTGTGGAATATTTGTTTAATGATGCAAAGATGTTGCATTCTTTTTATGTTGCACTTGTTTAACTCTCTGAAGCTGGGTTACTTTGCCTGCCTAAAACACCTCGTTGGTCTAATAAACAGCAGAACAGCCAATAGCTAGGCAGGAGAAAGGATAGGCGGGGTTGGCATGCAGAGAGAATAAATAGAAGGACAAGAAGAGTAGAAAAAGAGGAGCAAGAGAGGAGGATGCGGGAGATCATGATTCAAGCCCAGATACAGTACACAGGAAGCACCAGCCCAGGCTGGCTACAGTGTGAGATCCTGTCTGGAAGCAATGGAAACAAAACCAAACAACAACAACAACAACAACAACAATAATAATAATAATAATAAAGTGCTTGTGTGATTGAATTAGTATCAGTCATTAAGCAGGTAAATGTCACAGTGAATGGTTGATACAGTCCATTCAGAAAGTGACTGCTGGAAGCCGGGACTGTCTCAACCATCCTGAAAGCAAATGCTTGTGAACTGGGCTGATGATGGTATAACTAGGCACTGAGAAACCCTCTCAGTGGGGGCTCCTAGTTTATCTGGGCTTGTGTACCCTTCCAGAGCTCACTGCTAATATCACTGTGCTAATACCAACTGTCCAGAAAGTGACTGATCACAGCATCACAGGGCTAAGATCAACCCAAAGGGTGACTGTTTCGTGTAACCCGGCTAATACCAAGCATCCAGAAATAACTGTTGGTGCAACCGGGCTGTGTTCACTTTCCACACAGAGCCTGACTTAAACATAACACAAAGGGGTCGATTCCAAGCCCGCTTTGTGCTGGAAGACCTGTCTCCCAGGTTTGTTGTTTTGAAAGGGTCTTGTAGATCTCAGGCCGGCCTGGAGTTCGTTATGTGGCTGATGTCATTTATATTGATTGCAATCTAATGGGGACAAAATCTCTGTACATGTCTGTGAAGAGTTCTCTTGACTAGGTAATGGAGGTGTCCACCCTCACTGTGGGCAGCGCCATTCCCTGGGATGAGGTTCTAAGTTTCATTGATCGGAAGAGCGGGTTCATCACGAAAAAAAAGAGCAAAAAGCAAGCCAAGTACCAGCACTCACTGCTCTTATGCTTCCTGACTGTGGACTGGCTGCCTCAAGTTCCTACTGCTGTGATGGACTGTACCCAGGAATTCATTCATTCATTCATTCATTCATTCACTTATCTAGTGCATATGTATGCATGTGTATGTACCACAACACTCGTGTGAAGGTCACAGAACAACTTTCCAAAATTCTCTCCTTCCACCATGTGAGTCCTGGAGATTGAACTCAGGTTGTCAGGCTTGATGGCAACACCTTTCCCTGCTGAGCCATGTGGTTGGCACAAGACCCCTGGACCTTTGAGCAAGAACAAGCTCCTCCTTCCTTAGACTGATTGTCAGATATTTTGAGGCAGCATCAAGAAAAGTAACTAATATAGTAACAAGGACGGCCTTGCATTCTGGCCTTCCTGCCCCAGCCTCCTGAGTGCTGGGACTACAGGCGTGCAGCGTTACCCCTGGTTTATGCGGTGCTGAGAATCAAACCCAGGGCATCATGCATGTTAGACAAGCACTGGACCCACTGAGCTGCATCCCTCACCCTCAGAAGGAGGTAGTTCAAACACCTTCACCACCCACTTCATTGTTCCTCCAACATAATGCTTTACTGCCCATTCATTATATCTCCAACTGTCAGTGAGAGCCAGGGTCCAAACATTTTTCTGTTAAAACATTTCCCATCCTTCATGGAATCTCATAAAAAAAGGGGGGGGGGGAGTCTAATTTCCCCTTCTTCACCATGGCTAGACTCCGTGACTCTTCAATGGATAGAATGTACTAGAAATGACACTGTGCCTTCTAAAGCTGAGCTGAGTATCAGAGTTTTTCAGCACCCTTCCCTCACTCTGTAGCCAGGTCTGGTCTTGGCCGTGCAGACCTCCTGCCTCTTCTTCCTCCGGGTCCCAGGTGTGTGCTACCATGCCCAGTTCTCCACATGTCTTGAGACCCTTGAGTGACATGTGAGCAGCCAGTCCACTAGCCTGGAGCCACTAAGCCGTGAGGGGCCCAGGGACAATGGGGACTGAAGTTTGGAACTGCCCAGATAATACTGAGACTTGAGCAAGGCTTCAAATGACTCCCACTGCCAGCCCTGAGTCATTCCAGCTGACACCAAGTGAAACGGAGATAATTGAGCCCACTGAACTCTGACCTAGTTGCTGAATCATCAGCAAAATGAATGTGGCTGTTGTTTTAACCCGACACCAAGAAGAGCAGGGACAGCTGGCCCCGTTTGAGCCTTGCCAGACTGCAGCTCCACATGGAATAAATAATGAATAAATGCACTCCTTCTGGGGATGCAGCCAGGTCTGCCGCCCACCCCTTTACTTGGACTTTTGGGTTATTTCCTTAGGCCACTTGGTTGGATTTTCCATCTTAACTGTCACAGAGCTGAGACGGGTTGGTCCCCAGGAAAGGAAGCATGAAGACCCCGAAGCTGAGCTGTGAGTAGGGCAGCACCCTACCTCACCTTATGGCTATTTTGCAAGAGGATCGGAAGGTGGTACCAGGTTTCCTGAAAAGGGACATGGCAGGTCCCCCACACAGTGTGGCTGCCCTGCTCCAGGCTGCTCTTGGGTCCCCTCTCGGCCTGTAACCAGCATCTGTGCTGCTCATTTTGGTGATGTCCTTCACTGTCCCTCTAGTCCACCCGTGTCCTCAGCCTTGACTCAGTTCTCTCCCATGGTGTCTTCTCCCTTCTCCTTGTCTTGGAGCATCTGGACATTCTTCTCAGGAATGTTCCAGACTGTTCTCAGCCCTGTAGCTCTCAGTTCTTGGAACCTTCCCACATGCTTATCATATAAACAAACTGCTCATTGGTGCTCAGTTAGTCCCTTTAGAACCTGCGGATTTAGAACCAGAGATTTAAAAAACAGTGTCCACATCCTTCTGCCTAGAACTGGCAAAGCAGAGACCAGCCTACACACCTCCTCCTCCACAGTGTGCCGGAACCACTAGGCCACACTTCCTCTTTGGGATTTCTGTCCAGAGGCCCCACCTCTGGTTTCCTTGCCTGGAACACAGTGTGCAGGCGGCTATGCTTCTTGATAATCAGTCTGATTGGATCAAGAGATGCCTATCAAATTAGGAAAGCACGTGTCCGGGTGTGTCTGTGAGGCATTTCCACAAAGGATTAACTGAAGGGACACCGGCCCTGCCTGTGGGCTGCAAGGCCCCGCCGCCGGCTGGCAGTTTCTCTCTCTGTTGCCTGGGTGTCATGAGGAGAACCACTCTGCTCCATTATAACCTCCCCCCAACCATGGCGGACTGAACCCTCTGAGACACCAGGCCCAAATAGATTATTCCTACTTTTCTCTCTCTACGGTCCAGGATCCTAGCCCAGGGAATGATGCACCCACAGCTCGGGACGTGTTTCCCTCAGATGTTTGTCACAGGGTTAGGACAAACTAACTCACAGCATGAAGTAAGCCAGTGTCACAGGAGTCGGTGCATCTGTGTCCCCAGCACTGGCCACTATCAACCTCCTGCTGGAAGCACCTGTGATTCTCTGCCTGAGCCACGGGCCACCTGCACCAAGGCAGGCCACAATGTCCCCAGGCACAGCCCTCAACCAACTGTGAATGGAAATGGCAGGTGAGTGTCTCAGGTTACTGGAAATTGCGGTGTGTGTCTGTGTGTCTGTCTGTATGTCTGTGTGTCTGCGTGTGTGCAGGCTCAGGGCGGTACCCAGGCAGTCCTACTTCCCCTAGCATCATCCTGCTCATAATGCTCACTGAACCGGTTTTCTCACCTCTCCACTCGCTTCCTACCTCCTCCCTAGTGCCCCTTGTGGTCACCCTCCAGGTGAACCACTCTCACCACGGTGTGTGCCTCGGGCCAGCTGCTGGGGTTGTCTAACCTGCTATGGGACATGTCATGAATATGCCTGCCGTAAACCATCCCCTCAGTTCTCATCCATACGGATAGAATTGATGCCCCCTTCAGCAGAGTGGGCAAGTAATGCCAGGGTGGCCAATCAGAATGGTAGGTGATGCCAAGGTAGTTAACCAGACAGAAGCTGATGCCGGGATGACCAGTCAGAACAATAGATGATGCTGGGGTGACCAATGGGAACAAGGGATGGTGCCAAGAAGGCCAATCAGAACAGAAGATGATTCTTGGGTAGCCAATCAGTGTACAACAAGATCCTAACCTCTGATGAGCCCAGAGACAGCTCTGTGACCCAGTTAGAGCCAAGGAGGCCCTCTGAGGTTTGTTGGGATGCTGAGATAAAGTCACTGTCCTTTCTGTGGGTGTTTGTCACTTGTACGACATAGTGGAGGCAGGTGGAAGATTGGGTAGCCACCCTACTTCTTTCCGACATCCCTGCTTTTGCTTACTGCAAAAGCATGCATGTCTGCACTGATGGTCACAATTCTTACCCCTTCCTTCATCCAGGTCCCTCTCCACTGGTCTCATGAGTGACCTCTCTCTTTGGCTCTGAGCTCAGCAGTAGGGCTTGTCTTGGCCAATGGATGTTAGCATCCGGCAAGGGACCAAGAGCCTGCTCAGTCTTATGGTTGGACTTACTTGTACTTTTGCTTTGCAGGGAGAATGTCTCAGGGCTGGGCTTTCCCTCGAAGAAAAGAGACATGGAGAGCAAGGTTGCCCTAGCAGTCCCAACTAAAGCCAATCTGAAACAGCCAGCCCAGGTGAGAGCCCAGACAAGATCAGCAGTCACATGACACCTACCACTTTGGGAGCCATAGACATGCCACATGCCACCACGGCTCTCAAAGCATGACATCAGCAAAGATGCCACAATCTTCAATTAAAAAGTTGAAGCTATGCAGAAAAGTACAGAAATGTAACTGGAAGTCATGTGAAATCTCAGAAGTCACGACTGGTGATGTTTTGATAACTACCTCTCTGCGTGTGCCTGCGCACATGAATAATCCACACACAATGCTTACATATACATGTCACCCCCAAGCAACTCAAGTGCTCACCAACAACTGGCCATTTCTCTGTGTCAACAAACTGTAGTCCGGTGGCCCATCTGCTCTTCTGCTGTTTTTAAATGAGGAAAAAAAAAAAAAAAAGATCTTGGCATCTTCATTCTAAAACTAATCAAGTATGAATAAAGTTTTATTGGTAAATAGCCACAGCCATTCATTCACACATCACCTACAGTTGCCTTAGCACAACCTTAGTAGGTTTGAGTAGAGGCAACAGAGACCATGTGGCCCACGAAGCTCACTGGGTACTCACCAGCACTTAAGAAGAAGGTCTGCTACCCACCACAGACAGCCCTCCACCACTGCTGGCAGCATGCAGGCCCACTGTCTAGGTACTGGCATTTGGATCTGGATTGGCGCCAAAGGCCCATGTTAAATATCTTCTCTGCAGTGCTTTGGGGAGATGACAGAGCTGTCTTTTTCTTGTTGCTGTGAGAAAATATCCCGTAAGAGTGGGTAAGGGAGGAAGAGTAGCTTTTGGTTCACAAAGCCAAAAGCCAGCAGGAGCATGAAGCAGTCAGTCACGCTGTGTCTCGGGAAGGAGAGAGAGGTAAACATTTGTGCTCAGGTCACTTTTTCTTCTTACGGTCCAGTAGGATCCCAGCCCAGGAAATGGTGCCGCCCACAGCAACTAACCTATTCAAGACAACCCAACCAGAGGCCCATCTTCCAGATAGCTCTAGATCGCATCAGGTTGATAATTCAGACTGACCATCACTTACAAGAGGTGGGGCCTACAGGTTTTAGGTCAGGGGAGTTAAGTGTTTGGTCCCCAGCCAGTGGCACTATTTGGGGAGGTGGCAGGAAAGAGCTGGAGGAAGAAGATCACAGGGGATGCACCTTGGAAGGTTCTACCTGGTCCATGGACCATTCCTCTCTGCTGTTTCCTGAATTAGACAGTCTCTGCCATGTGCCTTCCTACTGTGATGTTCTGATTCTGAGACCATGAGCAAAAACAAGTCTTTCCTTTTCGTAAATTGTAAATTTTCCTCTTTGTGAATTCTCTTGTGCATTTGGGTCACATCTCTAAAAACACAAACAAACAAATGAAAATAAGAACAAGAAACTTCCCTTGGTGAGTATTGTCGGGCCTGGGTCTCTTCTTTCCCTTCCTTCGTGTCTAGGTCAAGCTTTGCTTAGCGTTACTCTCTCCAAGGCCCAGGGCCAATGGACCTGCGGACTCTTCTCCAGCGTGAGTCGGAAGAAGCCATCCCTCTTCCTGAGTTGACTAGCTCAGCTGCTGTTGCACTCCTGGGAAGCTGACTAACACAATGGATATTTAGTCACTCTCTTACTGGTAGAGACTTAGGTTGTTTCCTGTCTTTCCCTCACTCTAAACCACACTGTGGTGTCTGTCAGAGTACACTTGTCTATACAGGAAAAACACTGAGGATCGAAGTTGCTGAACTGAAGGGCATGGAAACACAAACACTTCCTCCCTTCCCGGGCCCTGGCACTCACTCTTTAAACCCATTTGCCTTGGGTCTAGTGACATGGTTGATGGGACAAAGTGCTTACTGTGTAAGCCTGATGACCTGCGCTTAATCCGAGGACCCATGTAAAGGTGGACGGAGAGAACTGTTTTAGTTACTTTTCTATTGTTGTGAAGACACCATGATCAAGGCAACTTACAGAAGAAAGAGTTTATTGTGGCCTCACGGTTGCAGTGGGTGAATCCATGACCATCATGGTGAGAAGCATGAGCAGGCAGGCAGGCAGGCATGGTGTTGCAGCAGTAGCTGAGAGCTTACATCTTGAAACAGAGAGAGAGCTATAGATAGATAGATAGATAGATAGATAGATAGATAGATAGATAGATAGATAGATAACTGGGAATGCCATGGGTTTTTGAAGCCTCAAAGCCCACTCCCAGTGTCATACCTCCTCCAAGAAGCATACACCTCCTAATCCTCCCCAAACACTCTAACAGCTGGGGACCAAGCATTCAAACATGAGCCTGTGGGGGCCATTCTCATTCAAACCACCACAAGAACCAATGCCAGAGACTTGTCCTCTGACCTCCACACATGTGCAGTGGCATGTATGCCCACCCCCACGTGCACGCACATGCACACTCGTAATAGTTGTCAAAAAGACGTGACCTCCTGCAAAGAGAAGGCAGGATTTGAAAGACTGCTGATACAGAGTTTGTAACTTAGTATTTGTAATGCTATGAATGCATCCTCCATACATATGTGTGCATAGGCCCTCACACCTCCAAGGTCTATAGACACAGAACTAAGGCAAGATGGGGGCAACTAGCTCAAGGACAAAGGTCATGAATATGAAGGCATAGTGTCACTTTCTACTAACAGATAACAGCCATTGACCACAGAAGATAACAGCCGTTGACCCTTCTGTGGCTGCAGGAAGAGACACAATGACAGTACTGGTACTGGGGTGAACAGAGGAGACCTGGAGGAGCTTGTGGGACACTGAAGCTGAGGTTCCACGGAGGTTCAGAACAAGAAACCAAAAAGGAACAGAATAAGGCTGATGTATTACAACCCTGTCACCCAGAACCCTGGGGCTCACTGGTTATTCAGTCAGCATTTACTGATGCCCATGACATGCCAACACCTGTAGAAGCTAGAGACTGCAGACGTGAACAAATCATGCCCCTGTCCCCACAAAGCCTGCGGTCAGCACAAGGAGACATAATCACATTGGAACTCAACTCAAAGTACGTGTCATCTCTTCCAAGAAAATGGGTCCTAGAGATAGGCTGTCTGTACTAGCTTAAGGGCCTAGGGAAGCATCTTTAGTAGTCTCTGTCATACAGAAAGTGTAGAGGTCATTTGAACTATTAGCCACCTCTGGTCCTGGTTATAGAAGCTTGATATGGCCTGGCCCAACAGATAATCAAGATCACCAGGCTATTAATCACCTCCAACCCCCAGCTTTCTGGGTAGAAAAACAGGTTTTTACACCCTTTCCTTTGAGAGGACAATCTTGTATGCTTAACATTTTTAGTTTCCTTGGAGATCTTGGGTACAAGGACCTTTGTGCTCCCAACAGGAATCCAGATGAAAAAGAGAAAGAAGGGGAAAGAATTACTGTTCTTTGTGCTGTGGTGGTGCAAGTGATTGAATCCAGGCCTGGAACATGCTTGGTATGTGGTCTACTACAGAGCTGCAACCCCGGATGAATTAGCTGCTTTTTTAGTCATTTTGTTTATAATCCACAGTAAGAGACGTATTTCCAGGGCTGGAATATAGCTCAAATTGGTAGAGTGTTTGCCTAACATGCACAAAGCCCTGGGTTCAATTCCTAGTACCGCATACAGCATTCCATAGGTAAAGTATCAGAAGTTCAAGGTTGTCCTTGACTACCTAGGGAGTTTGAGGCCAGCCTGGGCTACATGAGAAATGTTTTCTATTTTGACCCAGGCTAGTCAGTCAGTTAACTTCCCTTTCTCTCTCCCCATCCCTCCACCTCTCTCTGCTTCTGTCTCTGTCTCTCTCTGTCTCTCTCTCTGTCTCTCTGTCTCTGTCTCTCTGTCTCTGTCTCTGTCTCTCTCTCTCTCTCTCTCTGTCTCTCTCTCTCTCTCTCTCTCTCACACACACACACACACACACACTGAACTCTATTTCCCTAACACTTTATTCTGAATATTTATATTCTAAAATGAAGATTGTCAGAGCAGAATTTCACATGCAGCTGCCTCTCCGTTTTCTGTTTTGTCAGGAGTGAAATAAGCTGGTCACAAAAAACAGTGCCTATCATCTGTTTTCATTTATGGGAAATTCCATGTGGGGTAAAACTCATCTACAGTGTTGAGATGAGATGGGGCCACCTGGGTATTGACAGAGTGGCCAGGCTTCACTGGAAGAGGAGAAAGAGAAGCTCTTAGGAGACAGAAGTGCCTTGTGCCTTGACTCGGGCAGTGCTTATTCAAGTACAAGCATTCTTCAAAATTAAATATGTCAAAATAAGGAACTTTTGGGGGTTGTGAGCGAGCTAGAGCCTGAGGGGGAGTTTGCATTGTGCAGGTGAATCCATATTGTCAACATGCATCAGAAAGGCTGCTTAAGGGGTGTGTGTGTGTGTGTGTGTGTGTGTGTGTGTGTGTGTGTGTGTAGCTGTGATGTGGTGTGGCAAGTCTTTAGTCACCACACTTGGGAGGCAGAGGCAGGTGGGTCTCTAAGTTCCAGGCTAACAGCCAGCCAGGGCTACACAAAGAAACCCTGTCGAGAGAAAAAAAGAAAGAAAGAAAGAAAGAAAGGAAGAAAGAAAGAAAGAAAGAAAGAAAGAAAGAAAGAAAGAAAGAAAGAAAGAGAAGGAAAGGAAGGAAGGAAGGAAGGAAAGAAAGAAATGGAAGAAAGGAAGAGAAGAAAAGAAAAGAAAAGAAAAGAAAAAAGAAAAGAAAAGAAAGAAAAGAAATCTGTGTGTTTCACTGTAAACTTTATACTGAGAAGCATAAACTTGTCTGATGATCTAACAGCATGGCAGCAGAAAGTGGGCTAAGATGGTTCAGGTAAAGGCACTTGCCACCAACCCTGATGACCCAAGTTCCATCCATGGCAGTCCAAATATCCAGAAATGGGCTCAACATGGACTGTAGGAGGATATCTGGAGGTTAGACAAAAGCTAGCATTTTCCTCAGGAACTTGTGAAGTGGTTCCCCTCTACCAAAAGGAGTCATTTCCCTCATCACTGGCCAAAGGGACAAATGGCTCTCTGTGGTGCCTATTAGCATACCAAAGTCACAAGTACCTGTTACACATTTCAGAGCCCATGCTAACCTCCTAGCCCTTCTCACCTCCTCCCCTACCCTAAACTCCCTTTGGCTCACAGGCTTCCCTACCCCCAGCTCCTCATTCTCCTTATAACCCTGTTATTTAATATTCCCTCCCTCCTTCCCTCCCTCCTTCCCTCCGTCTCTCTGTCTGTGTCTGTCTGTCTGTCTTTCTCTCTCTCTCTCTCTCTCTCTCTCTCTCTCTCTCTCTCTCTGCTCTTACTTCTCTCCCGGCCATGTCCAGTCTCCTTTCTCTCTCTGCTCTGGACACTTCAGCTGCCTCTGGCTGTTTTCTCTCATATCTACAATAATAAAACAACAAACTTCCCTGGTCATGTCATCAGTTTACACAGACTACCTATTGAATGTAGATGTATTTCCAAATAAGAACATTAAAATAATATTGAACCACTCTCTCAAGGCCTCAGCATCGACTTGCTTTTCCCAGAGGTCAACTTGCGGTATTGTGGGACTCTCATGGAAAACTCTGTGCACTGTAAAAGCATTCGGACTCCTTATGCATTGCTTGTGTGGACGCGAGTTCCTGGAAAGAGGCCCTGTCTACAAACATGGGTTGACTGATTAAAATTCCAATGATGTGGAGAGGTTGGGATGTTGCAGGTCCAGAGGCTAATGACCTTATCTAGGGCTAGTTTTAGGCCCTGGAACACTCATTCCTTGCCCACTTCTGTCAGAACTAACATCCTGTGACTAATAGATAAAAAAACATTTTAAAATCTATAAACTTAGCAGACTACTAGCGTCCACAAACCCCAAAGCTAAGAATGCCGTCAGATAGCATCTGTGCTGGCTAGTATTTATGTCAACTTGACACAAACTGTTAATCCCACCAGCTGAGAATAAGACCACTGATGTAGCATGAATCTTAAAAGTTCTTATTAATAAAATCAAACCTGAGCCAGGTATTGGGGTGAACACTGGAAGATCAGAGAGACAGAACGAGCCACAACTATCTCACCTCGCCGGATCCTCAGCTGGTCTTGTTTCCTCAGACTGGAGGCCTCTGAGTCTTCATCCAAAATGGGTCTCAGCTGAACTGCTGCTAGAAGCCTGAAAGCTTAACCAGGCCAAATGCCTCTCCAGGGTAAATGCCTCTCCAGGGCAAATGCCTCTCCAGGGCAAATGCCTCTAGTTTCTGGTCCTCACGCCTTATATACCTTTCGGCTTTCTACCACCACTCCCTGGGATTGAAGGCTTGTTTTCTGGGATTAAAGGCGTGGGTCACCATGCTTGGGTGTATCCTTGAACACATGGATTTCTGCCTCTGGAATGCTAGGATTAAAGGCGTGTGCTACCACTGCCTAACCTCTATGTTTAATATTGTGGCTGTTCTGTCTCTGACCCCAGATAAGTTTATTAAGGTACACAATATTTTGGGGAATACAATACCACCACACACTATCACAATTTTTGAGCCAAATTTGAAGCAAGCTTTATTAAATACTACCCGGATTATGGACACTGGCCGGGTCCATACCCAGGATTCCCAGAGAACGGTCATAAATTATATTGGTCAATTGTTTATAAAGGCAAAATCCACAAGGCTACATACTCCCTGCCTTCATCCAATCCGGGGCAAGCATACATCCTGATGTACTTCCTACCTACGTACTCTGTGCCTACATGTGGTCAAGCACATCCTGTGCAGCTGGGGCAAGCACGCTTGTTTATAGAAATGAAAACACGGGGCTGGAGAGATGGCTCAGAGGTTAAGAGCACTGACTGCTCTTCCAGAGGTCCTGAGTTCAATTCCCAGCAACCATATGGTGGCTCACAACCATCTGTAATGAGATCTGGCGCCCTCTTCTGTATACATAATAAATAAAATAAATCTTTAAAAAAAAAAAAAGAAAGAAATGAAAACACGTGACTTGTTATCTTACACGAACAACAGACCCCAGCATTCCAAGAAATTATCTGTCCTTGGGAAAGTGGGTAGAGGCATTTTTGTTTTACAGATCTCTTAAGCACAGTAATTAAAACTTAAAACATAACTTTAGCCCTCACAAAACTAGAGTTATTGGAGAGGAGAGAATGTCAGTTGATAAATTGCCTCCATAAGATCAGGCTGTAGGTAAGCCTGTGGGGCATTTTCTTGATGAGTGATTGTCTTAGTTAGGGTTTCTATTACTGTGGAAAGACACCATCATCAGGACAACTCTTATAAAGGAAATATTTAATTGCGGTGATTTGCTTAAGGATTTCAGAGGTTCAGTCCATTATCATCATGGCGGGGAGCATGGTGGCATGCAGGCAGGCATGGTGCTGGCTACATCTTGATCAGAAGGCAACAGGAAGTGGACTGTGTCGCTGGGTGTGGCTTGAGCATGTATAAACCCTCAAAGCCCACCTCTACAGTGACACATTTCCTCCAACAAGAACATTACCTACAAACATACCATACCAACAAAAACCACAACTCCTAATAGTGCCACTCCCTTTGGGGGCCATTTTCTTTCAAACCACCACAGTGATTGATGGTGGAAGGCCCAACCCATTATGAGTGGTGCCACCACTGCTTTTACGGTCCTGGGTTTTACTAGAAAGCAAGGCTGAGTAGCAAGCCAATAAGCCACAATCCTCCATGGTCTCTGCATTAGATTCTGCCTCTATGTTCCTCCCCAGTTTGAGTCCTGGCCTTGGCTTCCCTCAGTGGATTATAATTCAGGATATGTAAGCCCAAATAAACCCTTTCCTTCCTAAGTTGATTTTGGGCATGGTGTTTTGTCACAGAAGTAGAAACTCTGAGACAGCATCTTAGGCCTATATAAGCTTCCTCCATCTTGTACCTGTCTCTCTGATGTAACCACCAATGTATTTTAAACTTGCCTTGATTTGTGACTTTTTTGTTCTGTAAAACTATGAAACTGCTTCCATGTGGAAACACGGAATTAGGGTTAACCTAAATCTGTGTTCCTGGGTCATGGTTACTCAAAAAGTATAAACTCTCTTACTCTCTTTAAGATGTGAGCTATGGTGTTTTGGACTGACAGTTATGTCACCCAACTTGGGGCCTAAGAATGTTCCATGGGCAGAATCACCTGCATGGACCCATTGAGCCCAGGCCATCTGGTGTTATTTCCTCTGTGTATTATTGCTGAGTTCTTTCCAGGGCTTCAGACCTCCCTTGGTTTGGCTGACAATCCATTTGTTTATTCTGAGATGGTTAATCAAGGATCCTAATTTGATAGATACCTTTTCTGGTCTGCTTTCATAGTTTTTGGTTTAAGGTATCTAGTTTATTTGCTTTGAAAACATTTTGGTCTAGACATTTTGCTTAGTTTTGTTTGCTTGCTTGTTGTAGAATCTCTAAAGGCATTGGATTTTGTTCACTTTTGGAACTTTGAAGGCATTTTGTTTTCTGTTTTGTCTTGGTTTTTGTTATCTTTAAAATACTTTGATTCAGCCGGGCGGTGGTGGTGCACGCCTTTAATCCCAGCACTCGGGAGGCAGAGGCAGGTGGATCTCTGTGAGTTCGAGGCCAGCCTGGGCTACCAAGTGAGTTCCAGGAAAGGCGCAAAGCTACACAGAGAAACCCTGTCTCGAAAAAAAAAATTACTTTGATTCAATATCATTTGGTCTTTGTCTCCTGATGCTTCTTCTCAAATGGTAAATTCTACATTTTTTTTTCTGTTGTTTCTCCTGTGACCTTGCTAAGCCCTTTGCTTAGGGATTTTACAAGCACCCCATAATAGACACTGAAGACAAGAGGCACTTGTTCCTTCCCACTCAAGTTTTGCAGTGTTGGGGGAACACCCCATGACAAACAACAGCTTCATAAGGAAACCCAACCCTGGTTCCTGGATCAGAAGGGACTGATATTGGCTTACCCAGGAAGATGCATATGAGAGATTCATCACACAGTGTCTTAAGCCCCCATCATGTCTGCATAAATGTGTAAGATAATCCAGAGACTCGGAGAAGATGGCCTCAGGGTAAAAGCTGAGAAAGTTGCACACAAAAGTAACCCCATGGCTGGGTGGCTGTGGCACATGCCTTTAATCCCAGAACTCGGGAGGCAGAGCCAGGTGGATCTCTGTGAGTTCGAGGCCAGCCTGGTCTACAGAGTGAGTTCCAGGAAAGGCACCAAAACTACACAGAGAAACCCTGTCTCGAAAACCAAAACAAAACAAAACAAAACAAAACAAAAAGTGACCCCAAACACATATTTTCTAGGAGAAAACACACACACACACACACACACACACACACACACACACACACAC
>CABHPP010115864.1:0-15161 GCA_902168425.1 Peromyscus attwateri
TACACATACATACGTGCAGGCAAAACACTCATACATGTAAATAAAAGTATATCTTTTTTTAAAAAGCAATATAATTATCATATTGTAAAAGGGAAGAAGATGCAGAGAAAAGTTTCAGATGACAGCTGGGCATGGTGGTGTGCACCTTTAATCCCAGCACTCAGGAGGCAGAGACAGGCAGATCTGTGGGTTCGAGGCCAGCCTGGTCTACAGAGCAAGTTCCAGGACAGCCAGGACTGTTACACAGAGAAACTCTGTCTTGAAAAAACAAAAATAACAACAACAACAGCAAAATTTCAGAAGTCTTTAAATTCCATTTGACTCATTTATTTATTTATTTTTTATGGGTATTTTGCCTGTATGTACGTCTGTGTACTATGTGTGTGCCCACAGAGGCCAGAAGAGGGTGCCAGATCTTCTGGAACTGGATTTACAGATGGTTGTGAGTCACCATGTAGGTGCTGGGTATCAAACTCAGGTCCTCTATAAGAGTGGCCTGCCAGACACCATAAATGATCACATAGCAGATTAATCCAGCAGTGGCACACTTGTGACCTGAGGTCTGAGAGAAGAGTGACATGGATATTCTCAATCTCTTCAGGAGCCACAGTGCTGGGAATCTTGCCTAGATGACAGGAATGGATAGGAAAGTGGGAACCCATGGTTGGGTCATTGCCCAGGCAATGGTTACATGGTTCTGCTTGTCTCTTTGTACATGTGGGTTAATCTGCGATGGCCATTCGGGGTATAGCGAGCGTCCTGGTGCATGGCAATGGTTCTATCTAATGAATATGAGCAAGTGCCAGGAGATGGCGCATGGACCAGCGCTGAGGCTCATGGGGTATCACTTTTCCCACAATAACCCTATGAAATACAGGCTGTCATGTCTCCACTTTTACGGCGGAGGGAACTCAGGCACAGGTTAAATGATTCACTGAATACACATAGTTGTAATTCAAACCCATGTCCTGCCCATCTTCAAAGCCTGAATCACGTCTCACTGTTGATTAACTGATTTTTATAGCATCTCGTGCTTGTCATGGTTTTCCCTTGTTTAACCTCCAGCGTGGGGCCCTGTGACTCAGCTTGGAACTAGTTCACCCCTGTCGGCATTCGAAACAGCAACAATTCGCTAGACCAAAGGCTCCGCTCCTCACCCCGGTGGAACATATTTATTTATATATCTTATTCTATGGTTTTTAGCCTCGTTAAAGTGGCTCTCCTTGGCCCTGTAAGAAGCTAATTAATCACCAGATATAGACCACGACTTGTTCTTTTCAGCCCTCTGCGAGCTTCTTCCCCTCATTGTGCGATGCCATCTGGTGCTATGAGCTCATGCTTTTTTGTGTCCCTTTGCAGAGCGCCAGATTCATCCTTTCTAAGCCCACAAATCAGGTTGGTTTCAGAGTTTGCTTGTGTGGCTCCAAAAGCACTGGAATCTAACGCCTCCTTGTGGATTTTGCCAGTATCACTCCTGAACATTACCACAGGGAGCTCCTGTCTTCCTCCTCCTCCTCCTCGTAGATTGCACATGAATAGTTGCACAGATCTGCCTTCTTTAAAAAAAAAAATCTTAAGGCCTTAAGATTAAAGAGCTTTGGTAAGGCATTGAACACCAGCAGGTCTTTTTCTGCACCATTTTTTGTTAGCTTAATACGTGGGCTGTGGGAAGCCAAACATCATCATCATCATCATCATCATCATCATCATCATCTACTCCTGCAAATCTGTTTGAGTTTGACTGTGACAGTGGAACAAGCATTTAAGAGCAGGACATTAGAAGTCTTATGGCTGGTCTCTGACGTGGCTTCTGATCCATCCTTCACTCACACTTTCTCTTCTAATTCTGCCGAAGTCCAGAGTCTCTTTTTCCCTGGGGAGTGGAGCACTGGGAACGTAGGACATTTTCTTGTGCTCTGAGTTTAGGATGTCAGGGCTTCACCACCAGACCCCTAATCATTAAGATCTTCAAGTGTGGCTTGTAGATCTGGTCCCTTCCCTTGCCGCCTTCTGATGCTCGATTCAGCATCCTTGGCAGTTAAGTTTAGACTTACATCCGAGGGGAGGGAACTGTATCTGGTAATGTATGTGCCACTTACCTCATTTCTGGTACCAGCAGGGCACCCAGCTGCTTGCCTTCTTGCTGTTCTCCCGCCTCCTGGGGATCCTGTCTGCTACTGCCAAGGGGCAGAATTGGTCCTGGGAAGGTTTGCAATGGCTTAAAAAAGCACACGGTTTCCTAAGTGCAGAAGTGGTTTTAAGGCCAATCTCTGTAAGGCCGAGAAAACTGTTTTTTGTTTTTTGTTTTTTTTCCAATTCTGCACCTCATCTCCAGCACGAAGGAGCTTCTAAGAGACGCAGGTGGGGAAAGCCAGGGAGCCAGCCAGTGTAATCTCCAAATAACATGTATAGACAGGTGCAGAAAATACACAGACGGAATCCTCCACCACGAAGCAAGTTTGTTTCCAAAAGTGCTCATGTCCGTACTAAGTTGTAAAAATCAATTTTTCATATTGAATTGACCATATATTTTAGAATAGTAACAACAGTAGAAATCTGTATGACTCACATGAGTTTCTGAAAGTTAAAGAATTCGGTCTAACAACATACACATTGGGACTTGCTTACTTCCTTGTACTGTGGCCTCAGGCTAATTATCTAGCTGCCAAACTTCAGACTTTTTCTGTTGGGTGGAAATAATTATACCTGGGGTCACTGATGAGTATCGGTTGGATTCTTTTTGCATGTGCATGTGTGTGGTGTGTGGTATGTATGTGTCTCCCATTGTGCAGGTGCAAGTGTGTGTGCCTGTGTGTAGAAGCCAAAGGATAATGTTGGGCATCTTCCTAAATTACTCTCCACTTTAGATACTGAGGCAGAGTACCTTACTTGAACCCAGAGCTTGCCTATTTGCACAATAGTTCAGCCAGTCAGCGTGCACTGGGGCTCCTCTGTTTCCCAAGTGGGTTGCAGGTGGGCCGCTGCACCCACCCAGGATTTACGTAGGTGTTGAGGAGCTGCCCCAGTCATCAGGCTTATGGGGCAAGCCCTTGCCCTGCTGAGCGTCTCCCCGACCCCTCAAGTGGGTTTTTGACGGATGGTTTTTCTGTGTGCCTGGAACGATCAGATCATTTCTGTCTCTATTCCATATATGGTGTGCTGCATGAATTGAATTTTGTATAGTGAACCAATTTGTATTCCTGAGAAATATCTCACTGGGTCATGATGCACGGCTTTCTAAAATGGTGCTGAGCTCAGACTGCAAGGATTGTGAAGGAATTTTGCATAAAATATATTAAAGAATGTAACGTATTTTCCCGGGACTGGGGAGGTGACTCACATGGTAAGTATTGGTAAGTGTGTGAGGACCCAGTTTTGATCTGCTGAACCCACGGTTTTGTTTTAAAGAGCTGGGTGTGATGGTGAAGGTTGTGGTGATGGTGAAGGTTGTGATGATGGTGAAGGTTGTGATGTTGGTGAAGGTTGTGGTGATGGTGAAGGTTGTGGTGATGGTGAAGGTTGTGATGATGGTAAAGGTTGTGGTGATGGTGAAGGTTGTGTTGATGGTGAAGGTTGTGATGATGGTAAAGGTTGTGGTGATGGTGAAGGTTGTGGTGATGGTGAAGGTTGTGATCCCAGCACTTGTAATGTGGAAACAGGTTGATCCCTGGAGACTTGTTGCCTGGCAGTCTAGCTAGTCTACTTAGTGAGTTCCAGGCCAGTGGGAGGTCCTGTCTCAAAAAAAGAAAGAGAGTGGGGGAGGGGAGGGAGAGAGGAAGGATGGAAGGATGGAAGGACAAAAGGGCAGATAGTATCCAGGAGTGACACCCAAGGCTGTTTTCTGGACACACACGCATGTGCACACCTATGCACTCACACATGCACCCACACATAGACACACATAGACACACATAGCTTCCTTTCTTGTGATGTCTTGGTTTCAGATCCAGCTAGGAGGCATTTTCTCCACTTCTGTTTGGTTTTTGTTGTTGTTGTTGTTGTTTTGTTTTGTTTGTTTGTTTGTTTTCTGAAGAGTCTGAGGATTGCTGATTCATCTTCAAGCATTTGGTAAAACTCACCGGCCAAGTCTTGGGTCTTTCCCTATGGGACATGTTTTACCAAGTTAATTACCAACTCCCTCCCCCTTCTCATTATAGCTATAGTCAGATTAGATTACCTGTTGCCTCGAGTCAGTCTTTGAGTTTGTGTCTTCCTGGGAATGTCTTCTGTCCAATCTAATATTAGTGTTGGCAGGTTTCCCCCGTATTTATTTCTGTAAGATTAACTTCCTTTCACTGTCCAATTTTTTTTTATTTCACTTTGCTTTTTTACTTCCTGGAAGTCTACCCACTAGAGATTAATTTGTATCTGTGAGGATTCTCTAGTTAACAGCTGCCAGAGGTCAAAGGGCTATCACACACTCATGCTGCTTTTACAGTTAGTTTATGAGATACATTTATTCGAACAACCGGCCGTGATGACTGACCCTGAGCGAAGTATGTTTTGTTTGTGGTTGAGTTTTAAGAGAGGAACGATGCTGTTCATAGGATTCAGAAGGCTTTAGAAGAACAGCCACATAAATTCATTCAATGAATGCACTGGGCAGGAGGATGAGGAAGAGGGCTGAAGATAACCCAATGGCTAGATGAGGCCCTATCAAAATTTGGGACTGGTCAGGCCACCAGATGAGGGGAAGAAAAGAATTCCTTTTCCACCAAGACTAGTCTTTCTCAAGATTCACAGTTCAAGTCAGCAACGTTAAGGAGTGACCCCAGCTGCCGGAGGACTTAAATAGACTTTTGTTTGGCAATTATAGCTACACCCTAAACCACCATGTGACTATGGAAAAAAAAATGTCTTCTAATTTCCAAATAACACATATACTAATGAATTTTTGGGGTGAAACTTAATTGAGAGTTTGAGACTAGACCGAATTTAGGGAAGGCATTGAAGTGTTGATTTAAAATTCTAGGCTGGTTTTCTTCATCCATTTGTACATTTTAGCACATTTTCCCCCTGAATAGCTTTGTGTTTAAGTTGTACAAACTCATCCAGTATTGAAAGGCATATATATTTAAATATATGTATGTATATACAGTTATAAAATGCATTTAAAATGGAATGTGATTTTTAAATCTATTTTAAGGTTTTGTATTTTGCTGCCATGAGTTGCCTCTGTTAATGACAGTCATCAGGATTCCTTACCCCTTTCCCATTCATTCCCCGGTTTAGGATAAATTATTTTGCCTTGGGCTCCGGAATTCTAGTCCAAATGAAAAAGCTAGCAAATCACATTTCTTATTTCTTTCAAGGTATTGCACAGCGATGCACTGCTATCAAGTACCACTTTTCTCAGCCAATCCGCTTAAGAAACATTCCTTTCAATTTAACCAAGACAATCCAGCAAGATGAATGGCACCTGCTTCGTAAGTATTTCTGGGAAAGGATTAGACAAGAAGAAGAAAAAAAAAAAATTCCCCACCTCCTTCTTAAGTTTGGATCGAAAGAAGTTTATCCTATGTTCCCTCTAGGCCCCGCTCAACTTGGTCAAACACTCCAAGCATCAGTTTGCTATGTTCAAGTGTGAGAAAAATCAGGTGTCAAGCTCCACAAGACAGGGCTGTGTGCCTGTCGGCCCAAGTGGCATTGCTAACTAACTTGGGGTAGCTGAACATTTTTCTTTAAAGTTTTATTTTTAATTATGTGTATTGTGAGGGGGTATGTGCATGAGAGTTCAGGTGCCCGTAGAGGCCAGAGGCACCACTAGATCGCCCGAAAGTTGGAGTTAAGGGTGGTTGTGAGCCACCCAACATATGAGTGCTGGGAACCAAGCTCAGATCATCTTCAAGAGCAATATGTGCTCTTTAACCACCACCCATCTTCCTAGCCCATCTCAGTTTTGTTTTGTTTTTTTTTTAACCAAGTTAGTGGATATAAGGACTTGCCCTGAATGTTATACCTTCATTGCTCTCATTTTTTCTTTATATAATATTTATTTTAGCTACTGTGTTTAGCTCAGATCATTGTATTTCTGCTGAAATACCTTTATGAATGCATATCATAATTTTCTCAGAGGGTGTCTCTTATCTCTACATCTCAGTGGAAAGAACTGCTCTCTTTCACTGTCAAGGAAATGTGGAAGTCTAGATAATATCACTCTATGTGAAACTCAAAAGGGTGGATATTTACCTGGAAATCGTTGATTCAAGCTGCTTAGAGGCGGGCGGCATGTGAAAGCAAAATAAGACACTGAGTCCCTTCCCGTGCACCCCAGAGTCAGAAGGCAGTGTTGTGGTCTTTTCCAGTGAGCAAGCAGTGAAGAGTACTGTGGTCATGTTGTTTGGTGGAGAAAGCCACGGTAGATACGGTCTCATTCTTCTAGTAAATCGTCCTGTAGAGCAAAAGGCTCTATCCCGATTCTCACTACAACATGGGGGCTCATACTTCGCCACCGCAGTGGTCTAATATAAATATTGATGACAACTTTAGGACTGAGAAAAATCACGGGATAAAAGCCACGCAGTGGTGACGCACGCCCTTGACCCCAGCACTCAGGAGGCAGAGGCAGGCGGATCTCCGAGTTTGAGACCAACCAGAGTGAGTTCTAGGATAGCCAAGTCTATAGAGAAACCCTGTCAAACAAAAGTCATTGGATAAAGCGTGGTTCATTTTCTGAGAGCATGATAGACTTCTTGAAAGTTCTTTCTTGCTGGCAAATCCGAGCAAGCACTTCTCAGTAGACCCATTCAGTCTTATCTGAGTGGTCTTTCTTCCCAGCCCCTTAGGAGCACATTTGACGGTCTTTGTCTTAAGTGTCTGTGAAGACCAGTCTCATTATTACTGACTTTGGCCAGATAGAAAAATTACTGCAAAGGACCTCATCTTTTTAACTCTCCAGGTTTGGGCCTCTTACCCAGTAAGGCAGTGATTTGAGCATTAGCCTTGGGGGAGTTTCTAAGAGAAAGATGCTTTCAGTGCCCAAGTACCTGGCTGTTTCTAAGAGAGCCACGCTTGGTGATCTGTATGTAACACATTTCCCAGTAAGGACACCACCATGTCTGGAACTGGTGCCAGGCCCCTGCAGGTTATGTCTGATCTTTGTGTTTTTGTAGTAGTCACAGAAGACAGATCTTTCACATCCCAGGGCCTTGGGATGTCATAGCAAATGACTGAACTATTATTAGTTCCTCTCCATGTATGTGGCCATCTCCAAATTCTTTGTACCCTTGTACCCATAACACTAAATTCAGCATATTTAAATTGTTACTCTCCATGACCCTTTATTTTGTGATGTATATTTTCTCTTTTGAGGGGAAAAAAAAGCTTTATTTTAATTCAGATTAAAAGATTTAAAAGCTCTGAGATGGAAATAAGGACTCCCTTTGAAGAAATAGAGAAATCCAGCGGGGCAGTGTTGGTGCACACCTTTAATCCCAGCACTCAGGAGGCAGAGGCAAGTGGATCTCTGTGAGTTTGAGGCCAGCCTGGCCTACTGAGTGAGTTCCAGGACAGCCAAGGCTACACAGGGAAACCCTGTCTTGAAAAACCAATTAACCAACCAAAAAACAAAAAAAAAAAAACAAAAAACAAAAACAAAAAAAAAACCAAGAAATAGGAAAATCCGCACGTGGCTAAGATGCTATGGCCAAGATTGGAAGCTACTGTAGCCAATCTTCCCTCCACGCAGTGCCCCTAAGATCATCCCACAGCAGCAGAGAAACCCAGCTGTTTGCTGAGATCTGCCTGCACGTGTATTTCGTTCAGACTTGTTGCCTGGCCTTAGGGGCAGCAGGTGTGTGCTTGGGAACTCTTGTTTTAAGAAGCATCGTAGACTCCAAGCATCTAGGTCAGAGCTCTTTTCAGTTTGCTTTCTTCTGAACAAAGAGAGGAGCAGAAGCAGGAAGGACAGAAGGAAACAATGGAAAAGTCAACTAACCAGAAGGCGGGCAACCTGAGTGTTGCCAATGGAAGGCACATTTCTCTATAGATCAGTGGTTCTCAACCTTCCTAATGCTGCAGCCCTTTAATACAGTTCCTCATGGTGTGGGGACCCCCAATCATAAAATCATTGTCATTGCTACTTCACAGCTACTGTTAGGAGCCGTAATGTAAATATCTGATATGCAGGATATCTGAAAAGTGACCCTCAAATGGGTCATGACTAACAGGTTGAGAATAGCTTATATAGATGTTGCCGGTTAGGCGTACGGTGGAGACTTGTCCCGTGGGCATAGTCTCTTTAGCCTGGATAAATAGGTGAATTGGTGCTCTGCTTGTAAGATTTGTCCCATGGGTATACTCCCTTTTTAGCCTGGGTAAATAGGCACTCAGCTTGTGAGACTTGTATTTAGTGGTGGGAGGGTGTTGATGAGCAGCTACCTGTCTCCGTCACGCACTGTAGGGTCCTGCTTCCTTCTCCATGGTGGCGTCACTTTCTCCCATTTTTCTTAAATGCCCGTTGAAAGTAGACAGGAGTAGCTAGGAATGAAAAATACAAAGCTAATTGGCATCCAGGATGCTGAGACAAAACCCTCTTGTAGTACAAGCTTGCCTTCTAGGCTCATTCTTCCAAAAAGGGAGAAGCTGGGTTAATAACAGCCACTGTGGTGTGCTGACCTTCATCTGGGTTGCTCTTTGAAGGCTGAGAATGTGTCTCTTGAATCCTCCTCACCCCCTTTACTATGTATCTTGTTTGTTACTCACGTTTACCCTGGGGTTGTCCCCTCTGAACTGACTTCACGGATACAGAGGGGGTACACTGACATCGGTTACTCATCCCAGAGTGAGAATCCCCCCCAATCCCCCACCCTGCGGGGCCCCAGGCCTAGCCTGTGTCTTCTCACAAGGCATATGGAATTCTTCGTCCTGCCTTTTCAGTCGCTTCCCTGCCCCTGCCTCCGATTTTGACTGTCTGTTTCTGTCTTGAGATTAGATCTAAGAAGAATAACAGCTGGGTTCCTGGGCATGGCAGTGGCTGTCCTGCTGTGTGGCTGCATCGTGGCCACGGTCAGCTTCTTCTGGGAGGAGAGCCTGACCCAGCACGTGGCTGGACTCCTGTTCCTCATGACAGGTATACTGCACACCGTCGGCTTCCTCTCTCCGGGACGGCATTCAGCGCGGTCGTATCACCATTCATTTTGTTTTCACGGGTGGGAAGAGAGCAAGCAGAAGCAGCTCACCCAGCTCTCCTAGGAAACACAGAATTCACAGGGAACAGTGTCCAAAGGGCATTGCCTCTTTTCCCACGGTAGCATTAGTGGGTCAGAGGAAAGTGTCCATTAGAGCCAGTGCTGGTGCCAGGCGGCGGTGGCGCATGCCTTTAATTCCAGCACTCGGGAGTCAGAGCCAGGCGGATCTTTGTGAGTTCGAGGTCAGCCTGGTCTACAGAGCGAGATCCAGGACAGGCTCCAAAGCTACAGAGAAACCCTGTCTCATAAAAACAACAACAAGAACAACAACAATAACAAAGAGCCATCCAGTGGTGATATTTTCTGTCTCGTTATTTAATTCTGTGTCTTGAATTCTGGCTTGGACTCTTGACAAAGATGGGCCGCTTTTTCTCAGGGTTGCTCAAAGAGAGGAAGTTGAATAGCGGCAAGTCCCCTCCTAGTGCATGTACCGGGGGTGGTGTCCTTGGCGTCACTATTGGAGGACTTACTGTGTTAGCGGCTGTTCTTGGTCTTAGACACCACACAGCTTCTCTAGCATGCGATGTCACCACCCATTTTTATCGTGGAGACACGTAAGAAATGATCTGTGATAGCAATAAAAGCTGTGAAGAAGATGAGCAGTATACAGTCGGGGTGGGTGATGCTGACGCAACCATTTCTGAGTTAAACCGTGAGAAGCGGGCGGCCGGAAGTTGGCAGAGAACTGTGGGCTGAGGAAGCCACCAGCCCCGGACTCTGGGCAAGAGTGAGGTGAGCGTGTTCTGAGCAATAGAAGGAAGAGCAATAGGAGAAAAGAAACCACACAAGGTGGGAGCCATGGTCAGGGACCAAATCCTTAGAGATCTCTTAATGAAGAGAAGAGCATGAATTTGAAGTGAAGGTGATGGAAACTGCTAGAAGGTTTCATCGAAGGATGACTTTACTTAAAACCTAAGGGGTGTGGAGACATGGTTAGGTTTTTTTGGTTAACAAGTGAAGGATATTTCTGTCTAAAATGGAGGTAGGAGTTGAGTCAATGACTAGCTGAAGGTGGCCACAGAGAAGAAATGATTTTCTTTTCAGTCTTCACCAGGAAGTGAAGGTGTGAATAGTAAGAGAATGCCAAATCAAGTCTCACAATGTTGTCCCAGCTTAAAAAAAAACAACACTACTCTAGGTGGCCATTTCCACTTCCCTGAGGTTTTGGTACTCAAGTGACTATGACAAGATTTTTTTCTCCCCCCAACACTTCCCTCTGTTATGGGGGATTTATCAAGCCTGTGTCTTGGCAGCAACATGCCTCCAGGGCTGACCCCACCTGGTTTTTTGCTCTGTTAGCATATACTAAGTGCACGAAAGAATGGGTTTCGTTGTGGTATTCTGGTCCATGTCCACGCCATCTTCTCTACATTTCTCTAAGTCAATGAATGATACGCTCTACTCCTTCTCCATGCAGGGCTGGGGCCTTGTCTCTGGACTGTCATAAGCACCCCCAACAAAACATTCAGACAGACCACGGACTCTGCATCATTCTGAACAGAAAGCCAAGTTAGTTCTTCCGGGTTTAGAGGGAGAGCCAGTGACGTAGTTCAGGAAGAGGCATTTGAACCCTTAAAGCCAGACTCTGGGTTCATGTCTATGAACAGCCCAGACCAAGTAACCAAATTGTTCAAAGATTCTACTAAGCCCTGGCTGGGGTTTCATAGTCAGTAAAAATCTCCTCCTTTTCTCTCCCCTTTATGAGTTGCACCCCAAGTTTTTGGTTTCCAGCCCAAAATACATCAAAGAGTTGTAGTTTGCTTCCCTGTAGCATGGTTTTTGTTGTTTATTTGTTTTTCAGATAGAGTCTTGCTATGTAGCCCTGGATAGTCTGGAACTTGCTATGTAGTCCAGGCTGGCTTTGAACTTGTGGCTGTCCCGCCTCTGTCCCTGAATCTTGAGATTGCAGTTATACATTGTAATGCCTGACCACTTCCCCCAAACTCTTTGAAAGGCCCCACACCAAAAGTCACAGAAAGATTATTTTAAAGGTCATTTTTTTTTTTTAACTAGAGGTGATGCATGAGTAACTAAGGATGTTCAGAATATGAAACAGCCATTAGTATTGAAATAAATCACAAGGCCACACAAGCCAGGCCTTACAGTTCTGGGGAGGCCAAGGAGATGGTATTTACAGAAAGAAAAGTGAAAATCCAGCGTCTTGTCATCACACAGAAGAGTTGACAGTTTTCAGGGTCCTGTGTTCTTCTGTCACTTGAAGTGGGATGTAGGGAGGTTCTTTTTGATTTTGTTGCGACAAACAATGCCTCCAAATTCCTCCCGGGACACCAAGATGGTGGTTAATCCAACAGATGAGATAGCTTGGCTGGAGCGCCTTCCCAGGCAATGTCAGGCAATGGAAACACTGAAGGGTTAAAAGAATTGATTTTAATTAAGCAGGCCACCTTCAGCAGCTCTAGACAGCAGCCCTCCCACAGATTTTTTGATGCTAAACTTAGCCCCTTCTAATACGCTGGCGTCTTCATTCTCTGCCTGAACTGATTAGCTAGCCCTTCAAGGGGAACCCCAGTGATGTGACAGCTGAGCTGCTAAGATGCGAAGCACAGAACAGCCTTCCTCCTTCAACCGCGTTGTCCATGGACCAGCCTTGACAACTTGCAGGTGGAATGATTCCTTCTGGACCATCAGTCTACATCTGAGAGCTGGGCTGCAACCCCCTCCTCTCCCGCCTTGCCAGGGTTCCTAGAGAAGGACCTGGGGCATCACATTAGACCTGTGATCATCACGTGCTCTGAGGTTACACACTCAAACCCAGTGGCATTCCCGGAGGACTGAGTCAGCGAGACCCTCCTTTTCCGGCTTTAAGCCCTGCCCGTTGCTAGAGTGTACTATTTTCAGTGCGGTGTGACTGAGTACTCTATCCACATTAAGTGAATGAAGCATCTGGGTTGGGGCGATCGCTGACTCAGCACACACACACACACACACACACACACACACACACACACACCCTGCAAAGCGTGAGGGCCTCCATTTAGTCCTCAGAACCCACATAAAAATAGAATTCTGAATGTGGTGGTGTGTGCTTGTCATCTCAGCGGTGGGGAGGCAAAGGCTGAAGAGTTTCCAGGGATAGTTGACCAGTCAGCCACGCCTACTCGGTGAGCGCCCAGCCAATGAGAGCCCCTGTCTCAAGGAAGGCAGAGAAAGTTCCTCAGGGGTGTCCTGAGACCTCCATATAAACATGTGCACACTCACACACTCAAGCACATACATGTAGACGTATGTTAAAAAAAATGAGTTAACAAAGCATTCTGTTAGATGACAATAGTAGTTTAGCTGTAATTGTTACCATTAAAGGGTTAATTTGTTCAATATTTTCAATTTTAGTATAATTTTAATCTGTTATGGAATTTCAAACTGTCTTTTATTACATTTTAAAACAGCTTGCAGGATTCAGTTCTCTCCTTCACCATGTGGCTTCCCAGGATGGAACTCAGGGCTGGACAAGCAGCTTCATCTGCTGAAACCTCTCCCTGGCCCTTAGCTATTTTTTTTTAATACACCGGAAGTCTTCCTATTTGAAGAAAGCTTGTATTCCATTTTCCTCCCTGGGTGCCGGTCTCACTCCCAACTGTACTTATGGTCCTTCAAAGGCTGAAGCCCTTCTGGAAGAGCACACGTGGCATGTCACGTGACACCCCCATGCTGACAGCAGAGTGCTTGCAGCCCCTCAAAGCGTCAGGAGCAGCCAGCACTCACCCTGGCCTGACCTTTCCTTTGCTTCCGTGCATCTAAGTGAAAGGGGTCTGCTGTTGTAGGTCTTATCCTAGAATGATCTAGGCTGTCCATCAACTACAACCCTAAACCACAGACACTTGATACATTATCTGAAACCCTGGGGACTCAATGTGTTTTGGAATTCAAGACCTAAATATTTTATATTCGTAAGAGCATATGGCAGGCACATGTGGCCTATGTTATCTAACATGTCGGCAAGGTCTGGGGCATTGTTGCAAAATCAAATACATTAACATTTCTGCAACAAAAATGTATGAAATAGTCACACTAAGCAGGGCCAGTGAGGACCTCAGGGCAGGGCACACTTTGCCTCTAAAGGAAATGGGTGCCATATTGCAGAAAAAGACTAGATTTTTTTTAAAGGAATTGCAGATCATGGATCTTTTCATTGTCTTTGTTTACTTATGATTTATAAGTTTTGTCTGTCTCCAGTTGGCCCGCCACATCATTTAGTTAAGACGACGGAGGTGAGGCTTTTTGAGTTAATCTATGTGAAAAGGAACAAGTCTTTTTTGCTGAAAGGGCAGAAAGACCGGAATGATGGGCAGGCTATCTTTTGAAGGCACAGGGAAAAGAAAATCGATGTTTATGCCTCTGGGTGTTGTAGTCAGTTGTTTATCAAGCAGGCTAAGCAGAGGGAAGCAGCTTCTACTCTTGAGCCTTTTAAGCACTTCAAAGGAGGGAGGTCAAAAAAGAATGGGCCTCGGTTAGCCTAATTACATCTTCCAAGCTGGCCATGGGCACCTCCGAGGTTTTAGGGCAGGAAATCGGGCTGATGATCTGGGACGGTGGCACCAATTTATTTGCTGTCCTGATCTAAAAATATCCCCTCCAGTCCTGCCCTTCTATGATGTCATGGTGCGTTCTAATTAAGAATATCGGCAGAAAACCCTTTAATATTTTATAAGAGAAGTAGCCGCATACACGGGTTGTCAGGAAACCGGTAATTATTCACTCTTTGAAGATACTCCCAGCCATTGCCAGGAGCAAGCTCAGGACAGGGGAACCTCTCTCTCCTGGGGTCTCCGGCTGGGCTGGAAGTTTGAGCTTATTGGGGGAGAAGAGGAAAGGAAGGGAGAGCGGGATTGAAGAATGGAAAACTAACCTTCCTTCCTATGGATCCTCAAGATAGACCTTGGCTTTTTTGAACTTCTGAGTGCAGAAATACCCCTCTTTGTCCCTTGCATGATCTAGATTGCTACTGGTAAGAATGCAGTATGACCTGAAATAACTTGATGAGTAGGTAATTCCCTCATGGAGCAATTTGGCATGAACTGCTTTTTTTTTGGTTTTAAAAAAGAGATTTATTTTCATTGTGTGTCTGAGTGGTTTTGCCTGCATGTATGTTTGTGTAGTATGTCTATGCAGTGCCCAAGGAGACCAGAAGAGGGCGTTGGATCCCTGGAACTGGAGTCACAGATGTGGTGAGCCAACATGTGGGAGCTGGGAATCAAACCCTAACCCTCCAAGACCAACAATCGCGTCTAACCACTGAGCCATCTTACCAGCTCCCCATGAATGACTTCTTAAGAGGGTGTTAATCAGTTAATTGTGGAGTTCAGTTTTGTTTAGCAGGCTTTCTTGACTCTATGAGCGTATACCTGCTAACCACTGTGTAGAAAATACAGGTAATCCAAGAGGTGCCTACTGTCTTTGCTTGCAATGCATGTTGGGAAATGGTAAACCACCTTGGGTTCCAGATCTAAGGGAAACACATAAAACCACCTCTCATCTAACGAGAACTAGGTCCAGGGCATAGAAGATAATAAATAAGTGCTAATATACTACGTTAAGACAGTGCAATCTTGCTAAGACCTGTAAAAGGAATAGAAGTATACTCTATTCAGTTAGCAGACCCAAATACACCCAATGCTAAGGGTTAAGTTGAATTTCCCAAAATTTATATGTTGAATTCCTAGCCTCTAGGATCTCAAAGTGTGACTTAACTTGGAAACAGGGACTTTAAAGAGAAACTCAAATTAGGGCAACATGTTGCATCGTAAGCTGGTGTAGATGGTGTTGGTCTTGGAGAAGGGGGAGATTTGAATAGTTACACGTGAAGTGACGAGGAAAAGGCAGCCATGTCCAAGGTCAGGTGGTTTCAGAAGCAAACCATTATACAAATGCACTGAGCTTAGATTCACAGTCTCTGGAATTCTGAGAATATAGCTTTCTTTCTTTCTTTCTTTCTTTCTTTCTTTCTTTCTTTCT
>CABHPP010115865.1:0-10941 GCA_902168425.1 Peromyscus attwateri
CTAGAGTGAGTTCCAGGAAGGCTCCAAAGCTACACAGAGAAACTCTGTCTCAAACAAAAAAACAAACAAAAAACCCCAGAGCCAGATATTGGAATAAATGCTGAAAGATCAGAGAGACAAAGGAACAAGCCCCCGCCACGCCTCTCCTCGACAACTCCACAGATCTTCTGATTGAATGTCTCTGCATCCTCAGTCAAAAGGTCTCCAGCCAAAAAGCCTTTAGTTCTTGTCTCCTCATGCCTTATATACCTTTCTCCACCCAGCCATCACTTCCTTCCTAGTGCTGGGATTAATGGCATGTGTGTTTCCCAAATCCTGGGTTTAAAGGTGTGAGATCTCAAGTGCTTCGATTAAAGGCATGTGATTCCCAAGAAATGGAATTAAAGGTGTGTGCCACCACTGCCTGGCTCTGTTTCTTTCCTAGACTGAACAATCTCATGTAGTCCAGGGTGGCTTTGAACTCACTGAGATCCAGACAGATCTCTGCCTCCTGAGTTCTGGTATTAAAGATGTGTGCCACCACTGCCTGGCCTCTGTGTTTAATCTAGTGGCTTGTTCTGTTTTCTGATCTTCAGGCAAATTTTATTAGGGTCCACAATATAGCACCACAAGCATTTGCCACTGTGCCTTTTTATTTTTCTTAATTAGCATGCAGTGTAATGAATGATATTATAATTTTGAAGTATATTTAACTTCTTAAATTTTTTACACAAGCTGGGTGGTGGCCCACTCATGCCTTTAATCCCAGCACTCAGAAGGCAGAGGCAGGTGGATCTCTGTGAGTTTGAGGCTAGCTTGATCTACAGAGTGAGTTCCAGGAAAGGCGCAAAGCTACACAGAGAAACCCTGTCTCAAAAAACAAAAAAAAACAAAAAAAAAAAAAAATTTTTTTTTACACAAGTTTGAAAATATTTAGTTGTGTCTTAATTACTTTTCTATAATTACTGTGTAAAGACACCATGACCAGGGCAACTTATAGAAGAAAGAAGTTATTTGTGACTCAGCAGTTTCAGAGGGGTCCATGACCATCATGGTGGGCATCATGGCGGCAGGCAGGCATGGTGCTGGAGCTGTAGCTGAGAGCTTCCATCTTGAGATAACAACCACACATCTCTCAGTACAGTGTGGCCGGCCCATGGTGCTGCACTACCCGGGCCGATTCTGTACAAACCCCGTCCTGTACCACAGGTGGAGACTGAGGAGCTTCAGGAGCATGAGGTGCAGAGGCTACGGGAACACCTGGCCCTGTTGCTGAGCTCGTTCCTGGAGTCCCCAGCCTCACAGGCAAGCCAGAACCAGGCGGGGCCGGAGCTGCTGCAGCGGTGCCACACTTTGGAGCAGAAGACAGCCACCTTCGAGAACATTGTCTGCGTCCTGAACCGGGAAGTAGAGCGGGTGGCAGTGACTGCAGAGGCTTGTAGCCGGCAGCATCGGCTAGACCAGGACAAGATTGAGGCCCTGAGTAACAAGGTTTGTGCCTAGCGGGCATAGTGAGTCCTGGATCTTTGGAGCCAGGACAGCATAGAATAGAACTCCATGATTTGGACTTTGGCCTCTTGCTTTCTGATTCTCATGCTCTGAGAGACTCAACCGTAGGGTTTGATGGGCTAGCAACTGAAACTTTTTTTGGCCTAAGAGGGCAGGCATCAGTCATGCAATATGCTGGGGACATGTAGGCCCAGAGCCTTCCAAGTGGACTGGAACATGTACCTCACATTTAGGAGGTAGCTCCTGGGGACAGACAAGACTTGAGAGACTTCTAAAGGCTAGCAGTGTGGGAAATGGGAGCTCAGGGTGCACAGAATATGGCAGTCAGGTCCCTGCCTTCCTATCAAAGTGAAGTGGTTTCTGCTCTGCAGGTGCAGCAACTAGAGAGGAGCATTGGCCTCAAGGACCTTGCCATGGCTGACCTGGAGCAGAAGGTCTCAGAGTTGGAAGCATCTACCTATGATGGAGTCTTCATCTGGAAGATCTCAGACTTTGCCAGGAAGCGTCAGGAAGCTGTAGCTGGCCGTACACCTGCTATCTTCTCCCCAGGTGCCATTTGTGGTCTTCCCATCTGCTTCAGAGGCCTTCTGGAATGGTTCTCTGGCTGGGGCAGGGCACATATTCAGCTGGCACCAGGAGTGTCTGCATCTCCTTGAGAAGCAAATTGGCCGGGCGGTGGTGGCGCACTCCTTTAATCCCAGCACTCAGGAGGCAGAGGCAGGCGGATCTCTGTGAGTTCGAGGCCAGCCTGGGCTACAGAGTGAGTTCCAGGACAGACTCCAAAGCTACACAGAGAAACCCTGTCTCGAAAAAACAAAAAACAAAAAACAAAAAAAAAAAAAGAGAGAGAGAAGCAAATTGGGCAATGTGCCCTACTCAGTTGGGAGTCTATAGGCATGAAGAGTTAGATGTGGATAAGTATGCCTGTCCCTTGTCGCCTGCAGATGAGCATGGTGGCTTTGGGGTGAGTAATGAAAGGCAGACCTTTCCAAGCAGGGCCATGTCTTCAAGCTTGTCCAACTTCCAGCTGGGTTGAGCTTTGGTATTTGCTGCAAGCAGGGAGCCTGTGAGGATGTTCCTCAGTCTGCTTTCTCCTCCTCTCTATCTACAGGGTCTGTAGAGGGGCACTCTTGAGCTCCTCTGAAGGGTACCGCTGGGAGCTACAGGGGAGGGTCTGTGTTCCTGTCAGGTCCAGTTTGCTTCCCTTGTACTGCCTGCTCTGCACTTCTCACCGTGCCACCATTCCTACTTTCTGTACACTTCACAGTCCCCTGTTGTGTCCCTCTAGGTGCCCCCAGACCATGTGATGGCCCAGGCCTTTGTCTGTACCCCTTGTTAGTGTCTTCTTCCTGCTCAGCAGCTTACTTGATAATGTAGTCATCAGCTCTCCGAACTTGACCTGCACACACTTTATTTTGGGCTCACTTCACAGAACTGCCACTACAGTAGAGGTTCTCAGGTCAAGGCTGAGACCCTGGGAGACCCTCTCCTTCCTGGATTTGCCTTGGCACTGGTGGTCCCTGCCTTACTATAGAAGACTGAGCACTCCCCTCTACTCTGTAGCATATCCTCACAGTGGCATCAGCAGAGGCCAGAAGTAGACAAACCTAGAGCCCCTGTCTTCTCGGATTGAGACTAGGAAAACAAGTGTTTTAGTGAGAAGTCAAGGGACACGTGGGCAGCCTGGGGTGCCTGATACTATTTCTAGACTTGAGTAGTCTGTGTGGGCAGTGCCTCCCCTTGCAGGTGATTTATTTAGTAGGTGGTAACCGGTGGAGTGTGCAGGCTCAGGCTACAGGCGTTCTACAGTTAGTGTGGTAAGGGTCCAGCATGAGGAGCCCTATCCTTTGCAGCAGTCTCCTGGGGCTGTAGACAGGGAAAACTTGTCTGTGTAAAAGGTCTGCTTTGGATATGGCTGGTCGTCCAGGTTCATGTAGCAGGCAAAGGCTACAAGGAACAGGGAAGATAGTACTTAGCGCTGCACTCGGAGCCCTGCTGCAGAGGCTTAGCTTAGATCTGTGGGGCATGGATAGTCCTGTTGCTGTGAGGGTCACTAGAGCAGGCAGCCTTTTGGGGGAAAACCAACTGAATACTGTTGTTCAGCTCTCCCTTAAGAGGATACACTTCTTTTGACTCACAGCAGCACATCATGACAAGCAGACTGTGGTACAGAGCTTTTCATTTCCCACTGGGAATCAGAAGAAAGAGGGATGAGTGGAGATCCCACTGTCCTTTTCAAGGGCATACCCTCAGTGACTGAAACACCTCCTTTTAGGCCCCACCTTAGGAAGGTTCCACCCTCTCAAGACAGTATCACATGTTTAACAAATGGCAATGGTGTGGGACATTTTAGACCCATACTACAGCATGTGCAATTAAAGATTCCTAAAGGTGGTTAAGGATTGGTATACATGGTTACTGAGGCTAAGTTCCACAATAGGCCAACTTTATGTGGAAACCCTGGTTGCTGGTATAAACCCTGAGGTCCAGATACTGAAAAGCTTGATGGCTAACTCCATAGACAGGTCCTACCCCCAGGGCGGGGAGACCAGTTTGGTTTTCCTGATATGTTTGTTCAGAGTCTCAGTTGATCGGGTCCACCTATACCAAGAGCATCTTTCCCATGCGGTCCACCACTCATCCACCAGTCTCTTGGAAACAGCCGTCACGGATGCTCAGAGATAGTGCTTCCCCAGCCCTCTAGGTATTCCTTGACCCAGTCAACTTGACACTAAAATTAGTCTTCACAACCAACTATTTACATGTTTTGTATAGTATATTGTGTGTCTTTTGTTATTTTTTGAGGCAGGGTTTCATACTATAGCCATGGCCAAGGCGACCTCAGATTTATTGTGTAGCTCAGGCTGAACTTGAACTCATTGAGAAGCTTGTTACCAGGTCCAGTTCTTGTCTTACATGGCCTTAACCATGTTCTGGCTGTTTATTACCTGTAGGGCAGTGCTTCTCAATCTTCCTAATGCTGTGACCCTTTACTACAGTTCCTCATGGTGTGGTGACCCCAACATACAATTGTTTTCACTGCCACTTCATAACTGTCATTTTGCTGCTGTTAGGAATAGTGATGGGAATATCTGATGTGCGGGATATCTGATCTACTACCCCAGAGGGGTCGCACCCCGCAGATTGAGAACCACTACTGTAGGGCTGAGGGACATTGCCTACTGATTGGAGTTTCTGCTCCTCAGATGCTTCTGCTGAGGAAGGCTGGGGTTCCTATGGCCTGGTCTCCTTTTATAGCTCTGCTGAGGACCTCAGCTACTGGTTTTTTAATGTCATTTTTTTTTTATTTTTTTTTTGGTTTTTTGAGACAGGGTTTCTCTGTGTAGCTTTGCGCCTTTCCTGGAGCTCACTTGGTAGCCCAGGCTGGCCTTGAACTCACAGACATCCGCCTGGCTCTGCCTCCCAAGTGCTGGGATTAAAGGCATGCGCCACCAACGCCCGGCTTACCATAGTTTTTAATATTTTAAAATACTTAAAGTTTGAGGTTATTAAAATTATCATTGTTAATTCTAACTTTGAAGGGGGGATGCAGCAAGATAGCTCATTGGATTTGTGAGACTGCTCTCTGGAATCCACATTAAAAGTAGTAGGAGAAGCCGGGTGTTGGTGGCACATGCCTTTAATTTTTTATGTAGAGGCAGGCAGATTTCTGTGAGTTCAAGGCCAGCCTGGCAGAGATAGTTCCATGACAGCCAGGACTACACAGAGAAACTGTCCCCAAAAAACAAACAAACAAACAAACAAACAACAAATTAAAAAAAGTGGTAGGAGAAAGCCAGGTGTGGTGACACGCACCTTTTATCCCAACTCTTTTTTTTTGGGGGGGGGGGTAGTTCAAGACAGGGTTTCTCTGTATAGCTTTGTGCCTTTCCTGGAACTCACTCTGTAGCCCAGGCTGCCTCGAACTCACAGAGATCCTCCTGCCTCTGCCTCCAGAGTTCTGGGATTAAAGGCATGCGCCACCACCTCCTGCCTTATCCCAACTCTTAAGAGGCAGATGCAGGTGGATCTCTCTGAGTTTGAGGCCTGCCTGGTCTATATAGTGAGTCCCAGGACTACCTAGAAAGACCCTGTCTCAAAAACTGTAAAAAAAATGACTCCACAGCGTTGTCCTTGGCTTCCACATACATGCCATAGCATGCATGTCCCTCCCTGGAATATTGCATATGAGCACACACATTAATAACTTTTTTGAAGAGAGTAAGGTAGGAGGATTTGGAGTTGGAGGCTATCCTGAGCTGCATGGCAAGATTGTCTGGAGGTCTGGGAGTTTCTTTTGAGAGGAAAACCTTCCCCTGCTATTTCCCAAAAGCTGAATGATTGTTTATGTTTTCATCTCTCTGAGGGTGGGCTGCGTGAGGGTGGAAGAGCTATGTCCTGCCCTCTTCTCACTGGCTTTTCCATACTTCCAGCCTTCTATACAAGCAGATACGGCTACAAGATGTGTCTGCGAGTCTACTTGAATGGCGATGGCACTGGGCGGGGAACTCATCTGTCTCTTTTCTTCGTGGTGATGAAAGGCCCCAATGATGCCCTCTTGCGGTGGCCTTTTAATCAGAAGGTATGAGCGGCAGCCCCAGGATCCTAGGGGGAATCTGTGAGTGAGGTTGGGTTCCGCTTCTGAGTAGCCCAGTTGTCCAAGACAGTGTACATAACCAGGCATATTGGCTGTGGTGCCCTAGTGATTTCTCACTGATGGTTGTGACACATATGACTGCTTCTTGACTCACACATGTTTGAAAGTCTCCTGGGGAAGTAAGTGTGCTTCAAGGGAAGGCCACAGCCACAGAGCCCCTCTGTGACTGTCAGAGTTAGGGTGTGACTGTTTAAAACCAGGGTCTTTCTTAATGAAGGAACTGACCCTCCAGAGACCAGGTCGGACTGAGGATGGTCCCTTCACCACTCAGGGCCCAGCTCTCTCGCCAGAAGCCAGTGGAGGAGGCAGAGCAGGTGATGAGGACTAGGAGGCCAGAGACCCTGACCAGTCCAGGGCCAACAGTCAGACCCTGTTCTTGTTGTAAAGTGCTTCTGGATCACGGCAAGAAAACATCTGTAGCTGAACATTAGAAAGAAACAGCACTCAGGAGTACAGTGTGTAGTACTAAGTTTTAGCCTCAATTTCCAGACACTATGAGCATGCAATACAACCTTGGACATGTGTTGTTCCCAGATGAGGAGCTGAATACACTGTGGCCGGTGTATCTAGACACACTGCTGTAGGAGAAGTAGGATAGGACTAATGTGGGGTTTTCAGGTGACTCACGGGCACATTGTTCCCTTCCTGGATTGACTTCTCTCAGGTAACGTTGATGTTGCTGGACCAGAACAACCGGGAGCATGTAATCGACGCATTCAGGCCTGATGTGACCTCATCCTCCTTCCAGAGGCCTGTCAGTGACATGAATATCGCCAGTGGCTGCCCCCTCTTCTGCCCTGTGTCCAAGATGGAGGCCAAGAATTCCTATGTGCGGGATGATGCTATCTTCATCAAAGCTATTGTGGACCTAACAGGACTCTAGCCACCCGTACTAGGAATAGCAGCTCAGTGAGGAGCTGCCACACTGGGCCAGGGCCCTGCCACACAAGGGTGGGCAGGCTTGGTGCAGGCGCTGGGAAGGGCCTCAGCCTAAAGCCAGTCACCATCACACGGAAAGGCAGGAAGGAGCCTCCAGTTGGTCCTCAACTGGTAGACTGAGTGGGGGGGTCCATTCAGCTCAGGGTCCTTGTGGGACCAGCTGGGGTCTTCTCAGCTTTCCAGTAGAAAAGCTCTTGCTGTCTTTTCTGTCTGGGGAAGGGAGAGGCCCTTGGGTGGGGTACTCAGAAAGAGCCTGGAGAGAGAGAGAGAGAGTTTCAGAGCTACACCAGCAGCAAGAGTGTGGTGGTTGAACTTACCCACTCTGGCTCGTGGCAAGGAGGTAGGGGCTGCACAGGAGAAGGGCATCCACCTGCAGAGCCCAGCCCAGGAGAGAAGCACTCTGAGACATAGGCACACACTGGAAAAGGCCTGCCTGGGCTGCACAGCCCTGCCAGGTGGCCTGTATTGAGGAGAAGTGATTAAACTATTCAGATGTCTGTGACAAGTGGTGTTCATCTGGCTCCAGGATGTGTCCAGCCTAGGTAGTAATGGCCCTCTGGGGCCTCTGCTTTCCTCTTCACATTGACTGTCTGTTCCTTATACCCTTCAAGCCCAGGGCTCCATGTGAGCACTCCATCATGGGTCTGCCTGTGTAGAAGTGAAGGACTGACCCTTCCTGGCTCATGTGCAAGGTTGTTTCCTCAGGGTTCTGGCCTGGTTCGCTCTTTGGACTGAGGTTGGAATGGAGGCACCATGGTCTAGGTACTGGGCATGTCTATTAGTCAGAAGGCGTATCCAATCTCCCTCGGTCCGTTTTCAAGTCACCACAACAGGAAATGGGGAGAGCACCAGGGTGGACCCATCCATGCCCATCTTGGTGAGCATGCTGTGATTGAGGAAACATGGCTGTCTAGACCTGTTCATGTTCCTGTTCTGTCTGAATTTTCACTCTGTATGTGTTCCTTTTAAAGTATACAGAAACAGCATGGGATGGCATCATGGCGGAGAACTGGCTTCGCCTGACTGCCCTGTGGCTTTCTGGTGGAGGACACATCTTGTTTTTTTCTCCTGAGTTTGTGCCTTGAGTTCTTAAGCTGGAACAGGGCCTAGGCCTGCCTGTCACCTGTGGCCCCAGGAGAGTTGGTGTTACATGGTTGTCCCTTAGATATTTGTACTTGCTCTGCAGAGAACTACATCAAGGGCCTTACAGCCTGTGGGCAGCGGCCTCTTCCTGCAGCATTTCATGTGGGCTGTGTGTGACCTGTGTGCCTTACTTACACTTCTCTGAGGACTGGATTTTTACCAGATTTATTGCTCTGGAATTTCTCCATAGGAACTGCCCATTTCTGTCCATTTTTCTACTTACTTTCTTCCTGCTTGGTAAAAGTTTCTGGTCTTTCTAACATTGATCCTTGATTGTGTTTGAACTTTTTTTCCTTCAAGACAGGATTTCGCTGTATAACTGCTCTGGCTGTTCTGGGACTCGATTGATAAACCAGACAGGCCTTGAACTCACAGAGATCCACCTGCCCCTGCCTCCCGATATTTGAACCATTTTGATGTAGAAAAATTCAAAGCTGAGATATGATCAGTTAAATAATGTTTTAAAGTTCTAACAGTTTCTATGTTTGGCAGCTCATTTATATATAATGTATACTTTTTTTTTCTTTTCTCTAGAAATGTGTCTGTTTTAAAACTAGAATTAGGTAATTCAGGTTGAAGCTGTTTTTTTTGTTTTTTGGGGTTTTTTTTTTTTTGTCTTTTGGTTTTTTTGGAGACTGGGTCTTTCTGAGTGGTCCCGACTATTCTGGAACTCACCATGTAGACCAGACTAGCCTTGAACTCACAAAGATCTGCTTGCTTCTGCCTTCTAAGTGGGACTAAAGGTTTCTACCACCATGCCCAGCTGGTAATTTTTTTTTCAGGCAGAGTTTCTAGGCTCAGCCAGCCACTAATTCTCTAATTAGCCAAGGATAACTTTGAACTTGTGATCTTCCTGCCGCTGCTTCCCAGGTACTGTCATACAAGTGTATCCCACTGTCCTTGGCTTTTATGGTACTGGGAGTGAACTCCAGGCCTCCTGTAAGCTCTCTACCAATCTCCACTCCAAGCTGGTAGATTGTTACGTTGGAGTTACTTCTTTTCCTTAAAGGCAAATGGAGGGGCTGAGGGTGTAGTACAGTGGTAGAACACACTTGTCGTGCACAGGCACATGCACACATTATTCGGGATAGTAGTATTAAAAGAAGCATAATGCCTCTTAGCAGGATGGTTTCACAGTCCACCCATGTTATAGTATGTGTTAGAATTTTAGAATTTTTTTATGTGTGTGGTGTGCATGTGCACACATAATGTGTGGGTACCCATGGGAAGTTCTGAAGTTGGTGTGGGGAGTCTTCAATCACTTTCTACTCTACATATTGAGACAGGGCTCCAGGAATCCCACCCCTGCTTCCTGAGTGCTGGGATACAGGCCGAGCACCATGTTTGTCTGGCGTGTACATGGGTGCTGGAGATCAAACTCTGCTCTCCATGCTTGTGCAGCGAGGGCTTTACCCACTGAGCCTTCTCCTCAGCCTCTGCTAGGAAATTGGATATCTGAGCCGAGCAGTGGTGGCACACATCTTTAATCCCAGCACTCAGAAGGCGTAGGCCAGCCTGGTCTATGGTGAGGTCCAGGACAGCCAGGAATGTTACACAGAGAAACCCTGTCTCAGTCTACCAAGGAAATTTTTTTTTTTTTTTGGACAGGATCACTCCATGTAGCCCTGGCTGTCCTAGAACTCTTATGTTGACCAGGTTAGCTTCAAGCTCTGCCTATCTCTGCCTCCTAATCACCACCACACCCATTTTTTTTTTTAGCATTAAAAATGTTTTAAAAATGCATTTATATTGACTTTTATTTCGGGTGTATGTTTGAGTGCCTGCATGTATGTATATGTAGTACTGTGTGCATGCCTGGTGCCCAAGGAAGCCAGAAGAGGGTCTCGGATCACCTGTAACTGGAATTACAAGTGATTGTGAACCAGCAAGAGGTTGCTGGGAACTGAACCTGTGTCCTCGAAAGAACAACACATGCTCTTAACTGCCCTGCCATCTCTCTAACCCTAAAGATTTTATTCTTTTGTGTATGTGTGTGCACATTTGCACACGGGTGGCCGGGGAGGGTGTCGGATTCCCTGATAGCTGGAGTTACAGGCGGTTATGGACCGCCCGGCATGAGTGCTGGGAACCAACTCCTGTGTGCTAGAAGTGCAACACGTGCCCTTGACTGCTAAGCCATCCCCAGCCTCAGGAAAAGAAATTATGATCCTTTTGACCCTCCTTCCATGTCACCTAAGATTTTAGTTCCATCATATATTTTTGTAACAATAAATTTTAATGTTCAAAGCAGGCACTTTAACAACAGCCCCTGCCATCTTTTTCTTTGCTCGCTTGCCCCACCCCTTTATGAGATAGTCTCATTTTGTCGCCCTGGCTAGCCTGAAACTAGATGAGACCAGGCTGACTTCAGACTGCAGAGGTGATCCTGCCTTGGCCTTCTCTTTTTGATGATTTTTCTTTTTGTTTGTTTGTTTGAGACATGGTTTCTTGTGTAGCCCTGGCTGTCCTGGAACTCGCTCCTTATGTAGACCAGGCTGGCCTCAAACTCAGAGATCAGCTTGCCTCTGCCTTCCAAGTGCTGGGATTAAAATCATACAGCACTACCACCTGACTTCTTTTTTTCCTTTCTTCCTTTTTTAAATTGCATATGGTTCATCAGTCTTTCAGCACTTCAAGCCACAAGTCTTGTCACCTGGATGAAACATTACTACTTGGTCTGTCACTTTTTTTTTTTTTTTTTTTTTTTTTTTTTT
>CABHPP010115865.1:13741-36186 GCA_902168425.1 Peromyscus attwateri
CCTGGAGGGGTGCTGTGATGTCCTGGAGGGGTGCTGTGATGTCCTGGAGGGGTTCTGTGTGGCCCTGGAGGGGTGCTGTGATGTCACTGGAGGATGTTGGTGCCCCCTTCCTGATGAGCTGCTCCCTAGTAGTTGAGTAAGTTTTTGTTTGTTTTGTTTAAATCATGACTGAAGGTTTTGTCACATGCTTTTTGCTTTAAGTGACACATTCCTATGGATTTTCTTGGTCCTCTTATGGTGGCAGCTTATGCTAATTGATCTACACATGTTGAACCAGCCTTGCATCCCTGGAATGAGCACCGTTTGGCAGTGATATGCTCCTATTCTTATATCTCACTGGGTTAGATCTGGTAGCATTTGATTGAGGACTTTTGTCTATTCATGAAGTATATTGGTCTGCAGATTTACTTTTGTTACTCCATAGTTTCAGTTACTCCAGTTTAACTGAGATCCAAATATAGTTAAATGGAAAGAAATCCCAGAAATAAGCAATTCCTAAGTTTTAAATTATGCACTATTACATGGCATGAAATCTCACTCCATCCTGGTATCAGCTTCCTGCCTATGGCACCCAAGGTGTCAATCACCCCTTCTAGCATGTCCACCCTGTTTCCTACCCACTCAATCACTTAACCATCTCAGGTATCAGATGGATGCATGATCAAAGGGCTTCTATCTCTGCAGCCCTTGTTTTCCCTAGTGAGTACCTGAGCACAGGCGTAGTAACGCTGGTAACTCAAGCCTGCCTGAGAAAAGGTGAAATGTGCTGTGTCCTGCGTATTTACTTGTCTATTTATTGTGTATTGTGTGTACTTGTTAGTGCGAGAGTTTTAATCTGTTTGTGGATACATGTAGTATACATGCATGTGGAAACTGGAAGTTGACCTAGGTGTCTTCTCTCACTCTCTGCCTTTAATTTCTGGAGTAGGGAAGACAGCTGCTGGGAATTCATTTTCTGTTTGGTTTAAGTCAACAGTTATGGGATCAGGAAAGCTCAGTGGGATGAGAGAGGACAGGTAAGCAGGATGCCAGCCTAATACCACAGAACCTTGGACTGGTGGTTCTGCAGGTCCAGCTGGAGGGCGGGGCTGACATTGGCCTGTTGGGATTGCCTATTTCCTCATAGTTTCAGGAGCCAGGCCGCTAGTGACCATACTGCTAGAGGTCAGCGGGGTGGGGGTGGGATCCCAACTGATTAGAGGACTCAAACATTGTGGCCATGAATGGGAGAGTGGAGTTTATAAAGAAGATGGCTAGTGGCCAGGGTCAGCCTTAGGAAAACCTGAGAGGTGGGGCACTATGTCCCCTGAGTAATTGGCACTTTTCACAAGAGCTTTTGCTGGACCAGGGCCCCAGGCCCAGGTGGCATGTATAGAAGTCACGGGTGGCCATAAGTGAGCTACTAGAAAGGAAGGCTACCATGCTTCCAGGCCAAGGACCTAAGCTGAGGAGCCCATTTGCAGGGGAGGCTGCAGGAGGCCACTTGGTGACAGACATGCCCACAGATACCTTTGCTTGTTTGGTTGGTTTTTTGAGACAGTCACTATATAACATTGACTGGCCTGGAACTTGCTATGTAGACCAGGCTGGCCTTGAACTCATAGAAATCTGCTTGCATCTGCCTCCTGAGTGCTGGAATTAAAGGTATGGACCACTATGCCTGACACAGATAACCTGTTTTGTTTTTGAGACAGGCTTTCTCTATGTGGCCCAGGCTCTCTTGGAACTCACAGAGTATGTAGACCAGGTTGGCCTCAAACTCAGAGATCTGCCTGCCTCTGCCTTTTGAGTGCTGGGATTAAAGGTGTGCACCACCACCACATGGAGCTGGTTGTTGTTGTTTTGTTTTTTTTTTTTTTTTAAAAAAAACAGTCTATGTAGTCCTGGCTGACCACAAATGCATTTTTTTTTTAGATTTATTTATTTATTATGTATACAGTGTTCTGCCTACATGTATGCCTGCAGGCCAGAAGAGGGCACCAGATCTCATTATAGATGGTTGTGAGCCACCATGTGGTTGCTGGGAATTGAACTCAGGACCTTTGGAAGAGCAGCCAGTGCTCTTAACCGCTGAGCCATCTCTCCAGCCCCTCATGTTGAAATTTAATGATCATTGTAACAGTATTTAGAGAAAATTAGGGGGTAAAGGCCCCACCTTCATGGGTGGGGTTGGTGCCATTATACAGAGGTGAGTTCTACCATCTCTTAGCTTTCTCTTCTACCAAACTGTGATGTGCTGAGGCTCTTACCACATGCTGGCCCCTTCATCTTGGACTTCCTGGCCTCCACAGCTGTGAGCCAGTTACACTGAGTCTCAGTTGTCCTTTTATAGCAGCAAAAATAGACTAAGACAAGACTAAATATTTTTGTCTCACCCAAATTCATATGTTGAAACTTGTGTCCAATGAGACAGTATTTGGAGGTGATTGGATCGTGAAAATAGAACCTTTGTGGGCCTGGGAAAGTGCATTCACTCTCCACCATGTGAGATCTGTCAGAAGGTAGTCTTTCTTACCTAGGAAATGGCCCTCACGGAGCACCCAACCTGCAGTGCCCTGACCTTAAACCTGCGGCCTACAGCACCGTGAGAAATAAACTGTTGCCCAGGAGCCTCTCAGGCCGTGGTGTTTCCTTAAAGCAGTGAGTGGACTAAGACACAGGACTATTCGGTCTTTAACAAAGCTTGGAGGGGCTGGGATTTGCTTGGTGGCCCAGGCTGTGGTCTGACTTGGTGGGTTTTCTCTGGGCACTGTAGAAGGGGTATGTCCTACTAGTGGGTAGGATGTTCTTCACAGACCTGTTCCTTGCTGTCAGTTCCTTGTCAGACACTGAATTCTACACCCTACACCACCCCAGAGAACTCCTAGACCACCAGAATAGGAAGTAAGATCCTTAGAAAGGTAATTAAATTAAGACAGACATCAAAGTAGTTCCTAATCCAGCCATGGCCCAGTGTCCTTATAAAAAGGGAGCTTTTGACAGACACACAGCAAAGGTGACAGGTCACAGGGGAAGGACACCTGTGTGACGGCAGAAGACAGGAGTGTTGCTGCCACAAACCAGGATTGGTTCAGGTCACTAGGGGCCGGGAAAGACAAGGACGACCCTCTTGGCCCTGCTGACCTCCAGAGCCCAGGACCTACTATTTGTGCCTTTGGAGTGCTCCATGCGGTGGCAGCAGCTCCGTCGGGGACACTGGCTGTCACTAGGCTGCCCCACAGCCCTGGGCAGCTTCATTTTTGGCTGCGTCTGAGGCTCTTGCTGAAGTTCCCTTCTCAGAGCACTGTTCCCGACAGTGCTACTTCTCCCGTGTGCCGACTTTGGTGGCACTAGGGTGGCAGCTCTCAACCCTGGGTTCTGGGGTGACACTTGTCTCTTCTCTAACCCAGCTGTGCTGGCGGACTTGAGGAAGTCTCCCAGACCAGCAGAGCTGGATCGAAGTTTTTATTCAGTTTGTGGCACACACCTGCCATCCTATCCCTCAGGAGGCCTCAGCAGGAGGATCTCAGATTTGAGGCCAGCCTGAGCTACGTAGTGACACCCGTTTTTAAAAAAAGGTTCTTTTTTTAAATATATCATTTTTGATTTATGCTTAGATTTTGTGTTCACTGGTTCTCTGGTTTGCCTACCTATAATGGAATGGTTATTTGAACATTCTAATGTTCTGTTAGTTTATTGTAATTTTAACTCTTTGTATAGTAGTTTTAGTATTTCAAAGATAAAACTGTAGGGCCAGTGAGAAGGCTCATCCTGTAAGGTGCTTGCTGCCAAGCCTGGATCACACTGGAAGAAAACCAACTCCTGCAAGTTGTCCTCTGGCCCCAAAAGTGCTGTCAGGTGCCCCCCCCCCAAATGTTAAGAAAATGTAAACATGCACTTAAGTTTTCAGTGGTCTGCTTGGAGTTATTTTGAACTTGAATTCAAATGTAGAATTCCCTCAGTGTGTTCTATTGTAGCTGTACTGAACTCCACCAGCAGATGTAGAATTTCTTCTTTTCGCTTTCCTGAGCTCCCCCTCATTTGGTCGTTTAGCCAGATAATTGGGGTTCTAGTCACCTAGCTGCCCTGCCTTCCTCCTTCCTCGATGAAAGCACAGTAGGGTCCCTATGGCAAAAGGACAGAGGGAGAAAAGTCACACAGTGCCCCATCTTCTTGGGACTGTCGTTACAAGACAATATAGCTGTCTCCTGCCACCACTAGGATGCCCCAAAGAGACAGCAAATGCACGCAGCTCACTCGGCAGTGCCCTGGTGCGCCTTCCGGGCTCTAGCTGCATGGAGTCAGGTCCAGAGTGAACACCGCCAGCAAGGGCTGCCTCCACACCGGTCAATTGCAGCCAAGTCTGTGGAGCTGGAGCCCCAAGACCCGTTCTGTCTATTCTGGAACCAGACCGTCTCCCCAAGAGTCAGGCTTCTGTGTCCTTGCCGGCTGCAGTTCACAGGATGTGTGCAGTGTGCCGAGTTAAACACTGACTCTCTCACCACCACTGCTGGAGGTAGGGATGGGTGTCTCCCCTCTTATATTCTAGTTTTACTTTGTACATGTGGGGGCACACACACCATGGTGGCGTGTGGAGGTCAGAGGACGACTTGTAGGAGTTGGTTCTTCTACCGTGTGCGTCCTGAGGAACGATGTCAGACAGGCTTAGTAGCAGCTCCCTTACTGAGCCATCCTGCCTGCTCCGTGACACCTCTTCCGCCCTCCCACGATGCTCGGTCTACTTGGCAAGTGAAGCCTAACATTTAAGAGTTGAACTTGCGGTGTGTTCCTGTTATTCCCCAGTCCAGTTTTATATTTCTGCATGCTCCCGACTGCTCCCTGGTTTTGCCCGGTAGTGCATTGTTTCTGTTTTACAGGTGCTGTTTTCTTTGTACTTTAAATCAGACAAATCCAAAGTCCTTCCCAGGCAGTTGCTACAACTTCTCAGAAGTATATTTGGATTTGTTGGACTCGGTTCTTAGGGCTCTGAACTCCTAGTTTGAGGCTCATCTTGTGTAGAAAGGTCAGCATTGTTCCTTTGTCGTGCCGGGGAGGGAACCTGGGCCTAAGACATGCAGGGCAAGTGCTCCCCAGTGAGACCCGGCCCAGCCTCTACACAACTGTCTCCTCCTCGCTTTCCTTAAAGGCTTTGTGGACTGCCCTACAGCCCTGGTGCTTTCCAGTGGAGGCTGCCTCCTGCCCCTTGGCACTGCTGCTCATCTGGTGGATGCTCCTGCATCTTGCCCTCCAACATCAGCAACGGGTCACAGACAAGGCCTGCCCCATCACCTTGATATGCAGCCAGTGTGGTTCCCACCAGAAGGATGGGAAGCAACCCCTGCTCACTTGCTGGCTTGGACCTGGGAGGACACCTGCCCTGTTCACTCAGTCCTGAGTAAGGTTTCTGTGTTCTTTGTAGCAGTGAAGATTTTAAATGAGATCCCAGTTCTTACTTGGGTCACTCTGGATGCTAGCCCTATCAAAGCCCCAAATCTTCCCGACTGCCACCATCACACACGGAACCCTTAACTGGATAAGGTAGATGACAGGAGCCCCCAGGCTGGCCTAAAGCTACCCTTCTGCACCTTGGGTCCTCACACGTTCTAGGAGTTTTTGTTTTGGTGGCACTGGAAATTGAACCCAGGGCATGCTAGGCAAACACTATTACCACTAAGCCACAACCCCCAACTTGCTTACTTTTTCAAGCCAGAGACTAACCCAGTTGCCTAGATCAACCCTGAACTTGTTCTGTAGTGCAGGCAGGTTTTTAACTCCCTATCCTCATGCCTCAGTCCCTGAGGAGCAAGGATCACAGGCCTGTACCACTGTACCCTGCTCTGGGAGCTCTCTCTGGATGGCACTGACTGTGTTCAAGCTTACCCTCTCCCAAGCACTGAACTAGGCTTGGTGGTGTCCACCTTCCTGCATCCACCAGCACTCAGCCAGTCGTGGACAGGCATCCCTGAAGTCCAGGGATACACACCCGAACCAGCACTTCCTCTTCAGCCCCCCGGAGGATCCCTGGGGCAGAGGTCACCAGGATGACAATGGCGGGCAGAGCCTGGGCCCCTCCCTATAAACAGACTAGATGGCATGTGCTGTTGCCAACTGTTTATTCATTAACCCAAACAGTTCATGAGTGCAACATGCAGCACCCATGGTCCACTGCAGGCTGCTCAATCAGTAGCGCAAAGTATCAGAGGCCAGAGCCTATGACCTGTCACCCAAGGTACACTCAGGACATCCAAGGGTGTAGGTTTTGCTGTGTAAAAGGTACCCAGGCAGTGGTCAGTCTGGAGCTGTGTGAGCTGCCAGCCCAGGGGAAAGGGTAAGTGAAGAACAGGACTTCCACTGTCCCGCGTACCCCAAGCTGGCCAAGAGGCTGACATGGGGTCTCTGGTGCTGCCAACAAGGGCTACCCTAGTGCTGAGCCTGATGGCTAAGTGAGCAGGTTGCATGTGAGTGTGTTGGGGTCAGGCTGTCCCCTCCTAAGGCATTACTGCTATGAGCTACTCTGCCCCGGTGCAGTAAAGAACCGCGGGGTACGGTTTTCCCCAGTAGGTCCCAATGGCTCGAGTCACTGATGCCTTCAGCGCCTGTGGCTGGCAAACCAAGAGAAGAGGGGGCGTGGGCGTGGGCGTGGGGCCTGGAGGACACGGACAGTGCGTGGTGAACGCCAGGCTTTGATAGTGGCATCGTCGCTGGCTGTCAACAGGAGCTCCTGCTCCTGGGGGCTAAAGGCCACCGAGTTGACCACATCCTCGTGCCGCAGCTTGGCTAGGCAGATGTTGTAGTGGCGGTCCCAGATATAGCCATGCCGATCTTCAGCCCCACTGTGGGATAGCATCTGGATGAGCCCACACCCACCTGCTGAGCCCGTACCCAAGCCCTGGGGCCCACCTGAGCCCACACCTGGCCACAAAATCCCTGCTGACATCCAAGAAGATGAAGAAGCACTCGTCATTGGGTGTGTAGGCACGGTGCGCTCGCAGAGCCCGCTTCACCTCCCGCATGGTCTTGAGGTCAAACACCAGCAGGTCAATCTCCTCTGCAATGGGTGGAGGCTGCATGGGATCAGCTACCACTGAGCCAGGAGGCCAGGCTCGGCTATTCACATACAGGTACCTGAGCATGGGATACATGTTAGGTACAAGCATGCTATTAGATCTGGGCCATGTGTGGTGTCCCACCCAGCACACCAGGCCCACCTGTTGTCAGGAGACAGGCCCATGCCAATGATGTGCCCATGCACGTCAATGACATGGTCCAGTGCATCAAAGAAGGCATCGGAGCCCCGGCCCTCACCCAGCACAGGCCCTGCTGTAGTCATCTGGTGTGGCAGGATCTGTTTGATGCCTGCATGAAGACCAGGGTGAGGGGTCATCCAGAGCCTGCAGGGACATCACCACCAGGGCACTCCCACTCCAAGAACAGCCCTCGTGGTCCACAAACACTGCCTACACTTAGACTCAAGCACAGTTGCCCACCTGGTCATTTGCCAACCAATCCCCTGCCTGGGTTTCACCACTCTTACACAGATCAAGTGTGTCAAGGCCAGAGATTTATCCCAAGGCACGATCCAAGCTGTGCTTGTGGACTTGCTGTCTGGGGAGCACCGCAGTGGCTGTCACCCTCCCAGGCCCAGCTCTGCCCCGCCCATCATTACCGATCTGATGTGGTGAGTAGGTGAGGCAGCCAGTGGTGAAGATGAGGTACTTGTTCCTGGTGTCAGCATCACTAGACTCTGGGGGCTTGGTGTGGCTCTGGGCCAGCAGCTCAGCCACCTTGGTCTCCAGTGCACAATCTGAGAGCTGTGCATGTCCATCCAACATGCTATCTAACATGCGCCGCAAACCTTCCTTGACACGGCCAGAACCAGAGGTGTGCAAACCCGGGTCAGGGTCCTCCTCCTCTTCACTGTCCCCACCTAGGTCAAAGACTCGGCAGGGGAGCCCAGGCTGGTCGCCAGCATCCAGCAGGAGGTCTGGGCTATCAAAGCGGCTGCAGTCAGCCACCATTACTGTACGGATGGTGCTAGCGTTGAGGTTCTGGATCTTAAAGAGCCGCTTTACCACGTTCACATTCTCTGACTCCACATCCTACGTGGGACACAAGCCAAGGCCCGCGCAACAGGTGGGTGCTGGCCAGAGAGCCAGGCCTGGAGAGCAGCCTGCCCTAGGTCCTGCATCTGCTCCTCCATGGCCAGCCCTTCCCACACCGTCCTCTCTATTTCCCCTGCCCTACCCCACCTGTCTGCCCAGCCTGTCCCTGCCCCAGTCTGAACCTGGAAGGCATTGTTGAGCCACAGCACTGAACAGGAGGTGATATCTCCAATGCGGTGCAGGTTCCCCGAAATGAGGCTGGTTTCTGTGAGCCAGCAGCCAAACACATCGTAGGGCTTGTTTCGCACACGGGACAGCAGGACGAAGGAGTCTGTGGAGAAAGCCACAGCTGGGCATGCTGCTGACAGGGCACAATGGGGAGGGCAGCCCAACCCAGTGCCCACACTCACCTAGGCTGATGACAGCTATCTCGCCTGAAGAGGAGTTGTGTGGCCCCAGGAAGACCCCGGAGGCCAGCAGCAGTGAGTCATCTTGGTTGAACTGGGAGAACTGGGTATAGCTCCAGTTGTATGGCCTCATATCTGCACTGTGCAGCAGGGAGATGGTCAGGTCGTTGTTCCAGATCTGTACCAGAGGGGCTGCACGGTAATTACCTGGCCAGTTCACTCTGGCAAGTCCTGACTCTTCTCCACTGAGGGGGTTGAGTCCTCATGGGGTAAGAATCTCATCCTAGGCCCTTACCACCCACGCTTATCACACCCTACCAATGTAGAGGGCTGGACCCTGGAGCTAGAGGTTTGAGCTGTTCTTAGCTTGGGGTCTTGTGTGGTCCAGATCAGGCCTCCAGGGCCTATCGGACCCTCTCTGCTTTTCTCCCCAGTGGCTTCTCTTCCCACTGAGTGCTGCTGCTTGAGAAAGGTACCCTCACCTTCACGGTGCAGTCCTTGGAGCAGGAAGCAAACTGGTACCCCGAGTGGGAAAAGCTGAGGTGCAGGACCTGGTCAGTGTGCTCCTTCAGTGTCTGCACCTCCACACAGGGTACCATGTCATAGAGCCGTCGGAACTCCTCATACCAGGATGTGGCCGCTGTGGGCAATATAGTGTCACTCCTGCATGCAAGCCTCCCTTACTAATAAAGACCAAGACTGACAGCATGGCTACCAAGAGCTGCACTGTAGGGCCTCTGGAACCCACTACTCACCAATTAGGTCTCACCTAGCACAGAGACTCCCTCCGCCCAACATGGCCCATGTGTCAGGTACTTGAGCCATGAGCCCCTGCCCTGAGGCTAGCGGTTGTGTGTGTGGGCACTGACCTGGATGGCGGGGCACATCTCGAGCCACGTGGTAGTAACGGTAGAACTGCTCCCTCCATAAGAACTCATCCCGGGACACAGCCTGCCATTGGCGGCACACCAGCCCAGCAGTCAGCACATCTGCAGGGTCCAGGCTCAGGAAGATCTGGTAGACCAGGCTGTCGGGGAGCAGGGGCATGCCCCCCTCGTCCATCGTGACATTCTGCCCAGACGGTCCTGAAACCCACCAGTGGCTGCTCTGAGCCCAGGCCTCCGCACTCCCAACCCCAGGGAGAGACTGATGGCCTGGTGCTCCAGACATGGCAGTCCTGGCTGTTCCTCCAGCCCTACCAACTGCCCAGCTGAGAATTCCACTGCACTGAGCATGTGCAGGGGTAGCAGCAGCACTGGCCCACCCAACACTTCTTGAAGCGCCCACACAGTAATGTTTGACCACCTCACATTCTCCAGGGGCACCAAAGGACTTGCTGGACCAGATGGTAAGCATCTCAGTACCAGTCGGCCTAGTGCAACCTGAAGAGTGGGAGGTGGTCCCCATCTTCACACCTCCCAGGTGTGTGTGTGGGGGCTCTGACACCCTCCCCATTCTCCTGAGCCCAGGGAGACATCTGAGCGCCAAGGCCAGGCAAACAGGTCTGTGCTGCCCAAGCTGGCAGCTCCAAGTTCTAGCAGTCAGGACCAAGTGACAGGCACCCCTCTCTTTCTTTGACTGTGCTGCCCCAAGACTTTAGGCCAGGGCTGACTTTCTTCTGAGAAGGGGCTCCTCCTGGCCAGTGAGTGACCTCTGCCTTGTGGACTCAGGAAAGAGCCTGGCCGGGAGGGTGGTAAGAGTGTATGGGGTTTCTGAATGTCAGAGCAGACAGCAGGGATCACGCCTTAATGCTTAGCCAGACTGGGCAGCAGCTCCTTCATTCACCTACTGAACACTGCCCGGTGGAGCAGGATGGTGACAGCCTGCCAAGGCCACCACTGGCCAGATAAGGCCACCAAAAGCTGTACATGTGTAGGCACTGCAGGAAAAAAAGCTGGTGACAGTGGACAAGGCCCGTGAAGGTGGCAAAGGCCAGCGAAGGCAGGGCGAGGCTCATGACCTGGACAAGGCCCGAGAGAATAAACGAAGGCCAGTGCCGGGGGGAAAGGGAGACCGAAGGGGGCACCAGGCTGGTGACGGCAGGACTGGGCGTAAGGGGTACAAGGCCGGTGACGAGGGACAGGGCAGATGACACAGGTAAGCACGGCGGGGCCAAAGCCGGGACTCACCGCGGCGCCTCCGCCCGCTGCGCTGCGCCCCGCTTCCGCCGCCGCTCTAGCCCCCGCCTCCGCGTCTTGACCGAGGAGCCAGGCTCGACGCCCTGAGCCCCGAGGCATCGATGGCCACTTCTCTTGCGCCTGCGCCTCGGGCTCCGAGTCTGGGCCGGCGTTTCTTTATGCGCCTGCGCGCGCTAGTGCGCTCGCGCTCCTAGAACGGTGCTTATTCCTGGCTCCTGGAAAGGGCGGCAGTAACGAGCCTGGCCCAGCAGGACGGGTTCGAGACTCAGCGCCGGCTCTCTCTGCTGCTGGGCTTTGAACAAGTAGCTTTATGAGCACGTTGTTGTTGGCTGTGGGGATAAGACCAGTTACTGGCATGCCAAGGGTTGAGCACTGACCTCAAGTGGAAATCGGGGTGCAGAAGTCAACTCAGACTTTGCACTTGGGACACAATGCCAAGCTCCTGTCAAGGCCAGGTTCTAGGATGGTCTCTAGCTTGGGGTGGGGGTTCAGTAAGCGGAAGACAGATGTGGACTTCCTGGGCTGTGCTTCCTGTGGCACTGGACAGTGGACTCTGACCTGGGACAGTGAAGCCCTCCACCTCCCTGTCCTGTTACCTGCTCTGCCTGACAGAACCGCCATGCTGTCCCCTGGGGCAGTGTTATTCTTCACCCTGCTCTTGACAACCAGTTCGCTGGGCCAAAGGGCTCGAAAGCCCTCTGGGTCTACATCCCCCATCAGCACCATCCAGGCCCAGGCCAATTTCAATGCTCAGCAGGTAAAAGCTGGGAGTGAGTGGGGGTAGATAAAGGAGCAGCTTGGCAGGATTGGCTCAGGGTGCCCATTCCCTCAGCCAGTCCTGAGCCCTCCGGATCCACTGCCAGTTTGCAGGGACTTGGCTCCTTGTGGCTGTGGGCTCTGCATGCCGCTTTCTTCAGGAGCAGGGCCACCGGGCCGAGGCCACCACATTGCATACAGCTCCCCAGGGTACAGCTATGGTCGCCAGCACCTTCCGAAAGCTGTGAGTCCCAGTGCGGCCTCCACCTTCATCCCAGCCCCTGAGCCCACCTTACCCTGTCCTCTTGACCCTAAGCCTCACCCCTAGCTCTTCTGTGGCCTGGGTAGATATCCCTTATGGCCCCACCTGGGTTGGAATCCTAGAGCCTGAGTGATGCTTTATACCATACCTTCTTCCCTCCCCAGAGATGGGATCTGTTGGCAGGTACGCCAACTCTTTGGAGACACAGGGGTCCCTGGCCGCTTCTTGCTCCGAGGTGAGGCAAGGGACATCAAGCAAGAGGGTGCAGGGCTGGAGGCAGGGGGTGAGGAGCTGATGTGAGGCTGCTGTGGCTCTGTCTCATCCCCAGGGACCCGTGGGCCAGTGCATGTGGTTGTCTCAGAGACTGACTACCAGAGCTTTGCCATCCTGTATCTGGAGAAGGCGAGGAAGCTGACTGTGAAACTCTATGGTGCGTGCTAATTCGGCTTCCACACATCCTGGATTGCTGTCCTGATGGGCTGGGTGACCCCAGATGGACATACACACCCTCCCCATTCCCTTTCTATCCAGATACTCTCAGTAGCAGGCACCCTGGAAGGAGCAGCTACATGTGGGCTAGTGTGGGGATTAGATGGGGCAGGGACAGACAGCTGACCTGGCGGTGTCCTGGGTCCATTGGCCTGTTGAAACCACAGGAACTCTGTCTATCCCACAGCCCGCTCACTACCCGTGAGTGACTCTGTCCTGAGTGTGTTTGAGCAGAGAGTCAGAGGAGCCAACCTGACAGAACACCAGATCTTTTTCTTTCCCAAGTATGGTGAGTGTCCCCAGCCCAGTCACCCTCCTGGCTGACACCCTGCCCTCCCTTACTACTGCCTGGACCCCTAGGTTTCTGTGAGACTGCGGACCAGTTCCACATCCTGAATGGTGAGTGGTGAGTGAGCAGGGCAGAGCCGCGGGGTTGAGGGCAGCGTCCTTTCTGCCCCTGCTAAGGCCTGTGTTTACTGCAGAGGTTCGGAGATGAGGCCACCTGGCGGAGATGAGGGAGCTGTGGCCAGTGGACTGCCCTCAGAGAGTTCTGAGCACCCTGAACTCGCTCTTGGAGTCTCTCCTGTCTGTCCCCAGAAGCAACCCTTCACACAGCTCTGCTGTTCTGGGGCTTTTCAGTAAACGTCAGACTTGGCCCTGGGTCTTTTCTGTCAGCCTGAATGGGAGCTCCACCAGGCTGAGGTGGGAAGGGAAGGCAACTTGTCCCTTGGCTATTTGAGGATTCTGCCATCGGGAGGTGGGGCTGCAAACAGCTTCTTCTGCCTAGGAGCAAGAGTCCCTGCTCTCCCTGAGCCTGTGTCCTCTCAGCAGTGAAGGCTTACTCTGAGGCACTTTCCTTCCCTGCCTCCCCCATCCCAGCCCACTGTGCTGGCTTAGCGCCCATGGCCGGTGGGACTCAGGGCCCTGCCTAGGGTACCTTCTCTGGAGAGGGACACGGGCCTTCTAACAAGTCCTCTAGGCCCCTCCTGACCCTTGACCCTGGAGGCTAAAGAGCTATAGTTCCAGGGGCACTTGCCAGGAAGATACCAGCGTGGGTTTAAGGGAGCGGTTGCAGCACATACAGTGGAAAGCTGTACTCCAGGAACAGGGAGCAGGCAGCCTACTTCATGGACCAGTTAGGGGTGAGCATGGGGCTCTCAACATGTGGGTCGAACCCCTGATACAGCTGTTCCCCAGCAACTCCCACCCAGACTGTAGTCACAGAAGCAAGTTGTGCACATCCCCATAAGGGAGGAGTTGGGCCTTTCTAGACAGGAGCACTGTTCTTTCCAGACCTGGGATGGTTTGCTTGGCTCCAAAGGCCGGGGTTGGAGTTCAGGGAACTGGGCATCAACCCAGACATGGCTGGGCTTGCCTCTGCTCCTGCCTCAGACGACGCCTTGCTGGTGGCCTGACGCTTCCCAGTGTTCATTTGATGAACATTTCTCAAGTGCCCCAGGCCCTGGGGACACAAAATAGTCAAGTCCTTGCTCCTGGGAGCTTAAAGTCCAGGCTCAGCCATCCATTGATGACAGGAAGGCAGAGATGGGCTCTCCCCTAGGCTCCCCAGCCCGCCATGTCCTCCCCTCTTGCAGCCCCAGGACACCCCAAGTGAGCTGTAGTACTAGCAAGACTGCTGTCTGGCCGGGCGGTGGTGGCGCACACCTTTAATCCCAGCACTCAGGAGGCAGAGCCAGGCGGATCTCTGTGAGTTCAAGGCCAGCCTGGGCTACCAAGTGAGTTCCAGGAGAGGCGCAAAGCTACACAGAGAAACCCTGTCTCAAAAAACCAAAAAAAAAAACCAAAAAAAAAAACCAAAAAAAAAAAAAAAAAGACTGCTGTCTGATTCCTAGAGCAAAGTCAGGCAAAGTCTTGTCTGCTGGCCTGTTTTGGAGGAGTGAGAGCTGTAGCGATGGGGTGCATGGCTGCTCTTGGGGCCAGAGGGCAGGACAACAGACTGGAGGGAAAGAGGACCACCAAGGGCCTTGGAAGGAGGAATTTCAGGAGACTATCCTACCCACAAAAAATAGAGCTCACGGGAGCACCCTGGTCTTCGGGGCCTGGCCTTGGCCTCACTGCCCTGGCCCCAGGAACACCTTTTCCTTCTTGTCTTGTGTTCCCTAACAGAAAGCGATGGTCTCACTCTGGTAGGGGTTGAGCTCACATGGCCAGGGCCCAGCCCCCTGAATCTCTGCCTTGTTTTCTGTGGGTCTGAATGGGCTGAGCCTGGACCATGCTGTCATTAGCTTTTGTGCCAACCTGAGGACACAGAGCTCTAGAACTGACACATATTTTAGTTTCATAAAAGTGTTTTAAATTAGCTCCAGGTAAATTTGAAAATTTTAGGTAGAATAATGATAGCTATATCACACACACAGAGCGTGGTGTGTGTGTGTGTGTGTGTGTGTGTGTGTGTGTGTGTGTGTGTGCGCGTGCGTGCATGTCTGCCTGACATGGGTTGGGGGATGCTTGTGGTGGTCAGAGGGTAACTTACAGGAATTGGTTCTCTCCTTCCACCTTTAATAGATTCTGGGGATCAAACTCAGAATGTCAGCCTTAGAGACAAGTATCTTTTCCTGCTGAGCTATCTCACTGGCCAGTGCATATCTTTTTTATTTCAAAATATTTCTTATGGGGCTGGAGAGATGGCTTAGTGAGTAAGAATGCTTGCGGCTCGATTATGCAGACATGAGTTTGGATCTCTGGCATGGCCAGTCCTTCCTTCCCCCCCAGCACCAAAGGGGGGGGACACAGACAAGAGGATTATGAAGCTTGCTGCAGTCCAGCATAGTTCTGGTTCAGAGAGAACCCTGTCTCAATGAAATAAGCTCTGTGTGCTTGCACAACCACATACACACGAGCATATATACAATACATACACATATTCATACACAAATGTTATAATTTGCATATAACCTCTGAATTCTAATAGGTAATGTATAATATCTAAGAAGAAACAACTTTAAAAACCTGTAGAAGCCACTATGTAATTGACCATTTTGCCTGAGACCACAGGAATAGAGGACCTGGAGGGGCTACAGAGCAAGTGACCTGTCCTGCCTTGCCTGGACATGAGGGGCTGTGCCCCTTCTGAGCAGGCAGGAAGAAGCAGCAGTTTACCTGCCCTTCCTGTCCACCCAGATGCTCTGTGGCCAGGTAGCCCCGTGAATATGAAGACGGTTTACGGCCCTCTCAGGGGCCTCCTGCCACTCAAGACAGTGTCCTGGGAAAGAATTCTGGGGTGAGGGATGAGAGCAGAGGGCAGCACTCAGGAGTCTCCCCAGAGAGGGGAGACAGGGCAGAGGGGCGTTTTGCTCTGACTGTCCCTGTTGGGAGGAAAGATGGAGGCAGCTGAGGAGGACAAGGAGGGACAGTGGGCAGGTAGAAGGAAGAAAGAGAGCGAGCGAGAGGTCCCGGATGGGGAGGAGGCACAGGGAAGAAGGAGCAGGAGGGCCCCGCTTCCAGGGTGGCAGGGGTTGCCAGTGGCATGGTCTCCACCCTGAGCTGTCTGCTTCTCCAAGCTTTGCGAGATCTCTGTCATCACCTGCCCCCTCCCCCCAATCCTGGTCTTGTAGAAGGCCCTGGTCAGTTTCAGGACACGACACAGGACCCCAGACCCCCTTCAGTCCCAAGATGACAGGATTGTTTCGTTGCTGTAAATCTAGTGTGGCACCCTGGGCATTGGCTGGAGGATCCACCAATCACATCAAAGGTAGGAGGAGCTGCCGGGCCTTCCTTTCAGGACAGTCTTGATGAGATGGAGTGAAACAGCCTCCAAGACCTAGGAGAGAGCAAAGCCAGGACACTTCTTAGGGCCCCACCTCACCATGGGGCTTATCTCCCGAGGACAAGTCCTCTTTGTGAAGTTTCAGCAGGCCTGGGAAGGCCTGGTCCACCAAGGGCCCTGCTTGGGCTGGGTCTGGAGGCCTGGTCTGGCCTTACTCTGCTCCCCAAGTCTTCTAAGTGTCCTGCCCTGCAGAGAAGACCGCACAGGAAAGAACAGGCCGAGATGGCACTGAACCTCCTTCAGGAAGCTTGGGCTGGAACCACCTCCACTAAGTTTGCACAACGGCCTGTGACCAGGGAGAGCATGGCGCCTACCTCTCACGGCCTCTAGCAGGATCCTACCCGGGATCCTGCTCTATTGCACCTTGCAACTATAGGACCCCACTTGCTTGGGAACCCGCTTCCATAGAGCTGCATTCTTGTAGGGCCTTGCTCCCATGGGGCTCTGCTCCTGTAGGGTCCTGCTCTGAGAGAATGAGACTCGGAAAAGCCCTGCCTCCACTGTGCCTGCTCTCATAAGAGCCCCGCTCCGCTCCCACATTGTCCTTCCCCCAGCTCCTCCCTCCCCTCTGCATGGAAGGTCCCTTTGAAATAGCCCCAGGACTCCTTCCCTGGCCCTGGTGTTCCTGAGGCCCTTCCCTCTCCCTCTGACTAGCTCTGTGTTCCTATAGTGAACAGTCAGTGCTTATGCTACGCTGGTTTTAGCACATGAGGGGCTATGGAACTGCTTGGGGGCTAGAAGTCCATTTCCATGGGTAAGAAGCTGTGGAAACTAGGAATAGTCACGCTCCCTGCCTAGAACAAGTAGTTCTTTGGCGTGAAGGACAGATAGGGTGGACATGGGCAAATTTCTGATCCACTTGTGGGGACATTTAGAGCAGGTGTTTGGAGTCACAAGATGGACCCAGCAGGCTTTCTTTTTCTTGGCTAGGACCCAAGAGACCCTGGCAGGTGTTTAGGATGTAAGGAGGGTCAGCCCTGCCCTCCTTCCACACCCACCTGATCTGCCACACTTCCCAGGGAGGAGCATTGGCCAGGTGGGCCATGAAGGAACAGGTTTCTGAGCAAGCTTCACCAACAGCCACTCCTCAGTCAGACACGTCCTTCTGGAGCCTGGTCGCTGCTAGGATGGGCCCTTGGTGGGCTCTGTGGCTGATCCTTACCCTTCCCCAAATCCCGGAGGGCCAGACTCCAGCCAAGCCTCAAGGCTTTCCCCAGCTGACGAGCTTCGAAAATGACAAGGTACAGGGCTTTCAAAGGAGAAGACACAGGTCGCAGCTGGCTGGGGTCCCAGCTTGTGGAGGGAAGGTGTATGCAGGCCCGTGGGCACTATCCAGGGAGGCCAGAGCAGAACCTGAACCCAGAGCTCCTGAACGAGAAAAGGACGCAGGACCATGTGTACTGTCTGTGTTTGCACGAATCGCTCCCTCTGTGAAGGGAGACAAATAGAGGTTTGGGAAGGCCACCTGGCTACTGACCAAGGCCACCATCTACCTGAGGGATTAAAAGCAGGTTCGGAGTTCTGCCCATGTCATTGATGCAGACCTGGCCTGAAGTTGCCTCCTGAGGAGGGGTCCTGGCTGGCTGGGGGCTGCCCAGGGTAGTGTGGGAAGGGGCTAGCTGTGCCCATCCCCAGCCATGCAGTTTCAGGGAGAATGGTTTGTCCTCGGTTTGGCGGGCAACACCTACAAGAGAGAGCACCGGGACCTGCTGAATCCCTACATCGCATTGTTTGAGCTAAAAAACAACAGTCATTTTCAGGTGACCAACACCATGACTCGGTGAGTGGGGTGTCTTTGCTCTCCAAGCAGTCAAGGACTGGGAGCTGGGTTCCAGGAGCCTTGCCTGGCCCAGCCACACTGTGGGTTGAGGAAACACATCTAGAGAGCATGTCTAGCACAACCTGCTTCATGACCATTGCTAAAGCCCAACCCAGTGACAGGCTGAATACAAGAGGGGAGGCATGTGGTGAGTCACTCTGGAGAGAAGGCTGATGGGTTTTCGGGACTCTGGTGTGGTCAGGGACATCTTTCTCTGTCCCTGTCGTGGTTCGGCCTGCCCTGCCTTGATCTCCTGGGCAGGCTTTTCTTCTACAGTCTTACCAGTGACAGGCAGCCCCTACCTGAAGTCTGTTCTTGGCCCTTTCTGGAGTTTGTTGGCTTGGGTGCCAGCGGAGGTGAGCTACTGATACCCAGAAACTTTCTTTTTGACATGGCAAGTCCCTGTGGATTTGAGGACCGCTGCTGGGGTGAGCAGGAGTCACTGAGCCAGGAAGGGTACAGAGTAACTAAAAGGACCCCAGAGCTGATGCCTGGGGAGGTGGGGAGGGCTCCAGTCCTCTGCAGCCTTCTGGGGTATAGGCCTCTCCAAATAAATAGCTGATTTTTTTCTTTTAATGGTCCACCAGGGTGAGCCTGGCTGGCTTCCTTAGCCCTCTGCCCCACCCCCACCTCCGCCCGCCTATCCCTCCCACAGGGGCAAGCGCTGTGACACTTGGTCCTATGCCCTGATCCCAGCAGCCAAGCCTGGGCAGTTCACCATGGAAAACAAAGGTAAGTTCGGCGTGAGTGGGAAGACCAGAGCCGCCTGGGGAACCTTACGTGTGTGTCCCTCTGGGTCAGGCACTGGAGCAGACAAAGAAGATGTGCAGGTGATCGAGACAGACTATACCACGTTCGCCCTGGTGCTATCCCTCAGGACAACAAGCAGCCAGACCATCACCAGGGTCAGCCTTCTGGGTGAGCCCCTGCTTCCCTGGGCCCCTGTGCAGAACACTGGTCAGGGTGGTGCTTCCTGACTTTGGGATGGCTTGAGGGCAAATACCATCACCAAGTGCTGAGAGCCTCTCTGTGCTCATCTGGCCACAGGTAGAAACTGGAGGCTTCCTCATAAGATGATAGACAGGTTCATCTGCCTGACCAGAACCCAGCACCTCACCAAGAATAACTTCATCTTCCCTGATGTGACCGGTAATGGGTTTGCAAGCAGTGATAATAGGAAAGGGAGATGGGATCTGGAGACAATGGCGGTGCCTTCCCGGCCTTCACAAGTCCAGTGGCCCCTCTCCAGGCAGGCACTGCAGAGCCTCAGGGGGCATGTGTGGGGTGTTGTGGCCACAGAGTCTGAACCCAAGTACTTGTTCACAGAGTTTAGTCTGAGGCAGAAGAGAGGTGTTCATGGCTCTTATCTGAGTCCCAGGCCACTTCTTCCAAACCCTGGTCCCTATCCGAGGCTGCCCCCTCCCCACACTGGTTCTCCTGTCCTGGGAGGATAGTTCCCTGTTCAGAGGAGACTGGAGTTCATTCAGGGAAGTCCTTCAATGTGGACAGTCTATTTCTAGCAGGAAAGTCTCTGAGAGCCCAAGGTCAAGGGGCTTCAGAGCTGAGCCCCATCATCAGCCTCACTCCTCTCATGGATGGATCAGGACCCCCAAACTCCACCCTGTCCAAGGACCTTCCCCATCATACCCCCTCCAGTGCATACCTGCCCAGCCACATTCGCACACCTGAGCATGTGCCCACAAACATGCAGACAGGCACATGCTCACACACGCCTGCACACACACGCGCACACGCACGCACACGCGCACACACACACACACACACACACACACACACGTTCACCTTGCTCCCTTGTCATTTTGAGATAGGGTCTAGGTGATAGCCTAGGCTGGTCTGGCAATCACGAGTCTCTTGCTTTAGTCTCCCGGATGCTGGTATTTTAGGCCTGTGTCACCACACCTGGGTCACATCCCATACAACATGCATTTGGGATCACAAACATGTTTGCACTAACCATAACACTCACGGTGCCATACCACCAGATCTACCACAAATCTAGCATCCGGTGGCGGCGGGGACAGGCAGGGCTATGGAGGGGCTTCTGGAGGAGCCCAGACTGGTGACGGAGGTTTGCTCCAAGGGGCACGCCTCCTAAGCCCTTTCCCTGGAGCCACTTCTGGTCTCATCTCCCGCCCAACTCCCAGTCTACCTGCTTTTCATCCCTCCTGAGTCTCTCCCCTGCTGCTCTTCCTTATCCGCCATCCCAACACTGTCTGTCTCCACCCCGTTAGACTGGTTACCTGATCCAAACATCTGCTGAAGAGTGAATGGTTCCTGCCAGTACAGCCTCACCCTGCCTCTACTCTCCACACAAATAAACACACTGCCTATGACTCCAGAATGTGACCACTGTGACCATGGGGTGGGTGAGAGGCAAGAACACGGGCCTCTGATCCTCTGAGCAACCCCAGACTGGCTTCTCAACCCCCGCAACTAGATTCCACACCTCCCCTGACTCCCAGCTGTGTGAGATCACGGGCCACACCTGTACCTAGCAGAGCTCGGGGGCCCACGTGATGGGGTGTGGCAGGCCCAGGGCATACCCTTGGACCACTGGTTCTCAGATGGCAGGCAGGGACAGTCAGACCCCAGAGCAAAAGGAAGCCTTCATGCTGATGTCCCCGGCTGGAGAAAGGACAGGGTATGTCTTCTTCCTATGGGATGTGGAGACAAACATTTCTAGGCCTGATGGCCATTCTAGAAAAACCATTCAGAAATAGAGAGGCACAGAGGGTCCAAAGCAATGGACCCAGAACTAAGCAACCCAGCTCCAAATGCACACCTATAAAGAGGTTGTCAGTACAGTGTTCACCTTACCCAGTCCATAACAGTAGCCACTGCTTGACCCTGCCCGTACCTAAGCCTGTCTCAGCCCCAGCAGACAGGCAAAGCAGGTCATGACCCAAAACCATCCATGGAGAGGACTCCACAATCTTTGCCCTTGATAGAGAGCAAATAGCATATAGAGATAGCCCACTGGATTTAACCTTTACCCTCCTAGAAATGCTCTACTGCTCGGGAGGGCGGTGCAAGACTTGTGGGGGTGCGAGTGTTTAGAATCCTCGGATGGTAGACCTCCCCATCCCCTGGCCTCATGCCCACTTCCTTCCTATTGAGCACGTTGTACAAAAACCAAGCACAGTCTGGAACAGGGCTGGGCCACCGTATGTACAGACCTGAAGCCTGCTGACACCAATAAGACCAACCCCCATTCTGGTATGTAATTGTGTATCTGACCCCCAAATCAAACTCTACAAGGGAGGCGTGGTCTCTTTTATCCTCAGTTGTATCCCAGATGTATCCAAGATGGCACTCTTGGAGAAAGTGACAGACGCCTATCTTACTGTATCGGCTGGCTGGATAATGCGTGGACAGATGGGTGGCTGACTGGAGGGCGGAAGATGGGTAAATGGATAGGTATGTAGATGGACAGATGGATGAATGGATGAACTGGGATCTCGGACGAGATAGAAAGCAGAAAGTGAGCTGAACGCTATCATTCATCCCTCTAGTTCCCCCCGTACTGTGGGTGCAATACAATCAGCTGCCTCGGGTTCCTGCTACCGTTCTTCCTCGCCATGATGGATGTACTCCCTAGAGCTGGAACTGAGGTGACCCTTTCCTCTGATAGGCTGCTGCTCGCTGGATGCTTTGTCTCACAGATGAGAAAAGTAATGACATAGGCTCATGAAACGCCAGAGCAGGCTCAGCCACCATTTCTATCAACCAAGCCCTCCTTGTAGGGAGGGGAGTTTGATCACCATGTGACATCAGGGACAGGTGTCAGAAGAGCCACCCATGTGCCTATGCCAGAGGGTTCCGACCCAGCCACAATCACCAGAGCCTGACCTAGCTAGGCTGCAGTGGCAGAGGGTGCTGAATCCGGACGTAAGAGCAGCATGGGCTCTGTTCTCACCCTACAACGGCATCCACAGGGCACACGGCTGCAGAGAGAGCTCTCTGACACAGAGTTCCCCTTTGTGGCTACACATCCTTGAAACTGCAGTGAGGCTGCTCTTTCCATATTCGGAACTGAGGCTCCAGGACATTCTCCCACTAACAGAAGGTCTGATCCTCCAAAGACCCGACTCCATTATAATACCATTTGCATTCGTGATTTTCACATTCGCTTTTGTAGGAATCATGGGGGAAATGCTCTAAAAAGCGATAGATTCCACCATGATTTGATAGGAAAGGGGTCACTTACAACATTATGCCACCCACCTCAGAAATATTTTTTAAAAACTTTAAAATCCACAACACAGGACCCCCAGGCAGTTTCTCGTCTTCTGGCAGCAACAGCAGCCCATTCCAGTCCTCTTTGGAATGTTTGCTTTAAAAAAAAAAATCCTTCTCTGTAAACTGTCTCTCAAGAATGAGGGTCTCCTGTAACAGGTGGCCCAGCCTAGCCGTTGGCCATGAATTGGACAAAGACCAGGAGAAGAAGCCCCAGAAAAGTCAAAGGAGGAAATGGCAGAGCTCAGACCTAACGAGGATGAGAATCTGCAGAGGTGGAGTCTCACCTGCCAATTTCTGGGAAAAAAAAAAAATGTACTGGGGAGACAGATGGAGCAGAGAAGAAGGGTTGTCATAACAGCCTGCCCCTGAGGGCCACAGACTGGCACCACCACCACAGAGCCCTGAGGTGCGTGTGTGTGTGTGTGTGTGTGTGTGTGTGTGTGTGT
>CABHPP010115866.1:0-52473 GCA_902168425.1 Peromyscus attwateri
GCATTGTTGTTGAGTATATATAAAGAATTCAAAACCTTAAACAGCAAAAGATCAAAGAGGGCTGGAGAGATTCTCAGTGCTTAAGAGCATTCACCATCCTGTCACTGAGTCCAGTTCCCAGCATCCACGTTTGGCAAGACACAACCACCTGTGACTCCAGCTCTAGGGGATCGGGCAACCTCTTCTGGTCTCTATGGGTCCCTGCACTTATGTGCTCAAACCACACACAGACATGCATTCATATATACCTTTTAAAAAGAAAAATAGATATCAAATCAATAAATGGATAATGAGCTGAAAAGATACTTTTCAAATGAAATGACATTTTCATTCACCAAGGGCATGTAAATCAAAACTCTGTTGAGATTACATCTCACCCTGGTCAGAATTGCTAACAATAATAAATTAGGAGCAACAGTACTGAGGATGCAGTGGGGGAATGGAATCTGATGCATTGTTAGTGGGGTGTGAATTAGTAAACCACTATGGAAATTGGCATGCAGGCTCCTCAAAATACTAGAATAGAACTTCCATAGGATCCAAATGTACCTTTCCTGGTATAGCTGAAAGAAGGAAACCCTACTTACTGTAGACACTGGTGTAGCCATGTTTACTGTGTCTCTCCACTATAGCCAAGGTATGGAATTATCTTAGAGGTCCACCAGCAGATGAGTGGATAAAGAAAATGCAGCTTATATACACAATGGGGCTTTATTCTTCCATAAAAAAGAATGGAATTGTGCTATATACAGGAAAGTGGTTGGACCTGGGTATCATCATGCCAGGTGGAATAAACCAGGTTTATAAAGATAATTATGATATGACAAATATAATTCTCTCATATCTAGAATCTACAAGGATCAAAAAGGGACATGAAAAGGAGGGAAATATTAGCAATATAGAAGGATAAATGGGGGATATTGAGGGGGATGAGGAAAGGTAATAGCTCTGACTACAGCCAAAATGTACTATAGATTTGTGTAGGAGTCATTATGAAACCTTTCACTTTGTATAATCAATATACACTGATAATAATTTTTGCAGTAGAGTGGCACACCTATTTATAAAAACATCAATAATTGTAACTACTAGAGATGGTCTAACATACCAGTAGAGATCTGAGGATTAAATGCCATGGGATATACTGTCTGGAAGAAACTGACTTCAGATTAGTGGTAAGACAGGCTAAAAGGATAGAAAATAATACAGAAAGAAGCAGAAGCATATGAAGGAGCAGCTGGTTGTGGTGGCACACGCCTTTAATCCCAGAACTTTGAGGCAGAAGCAGGTGGATCTCTAAATTTGAGACAGACCTGGTCTACATAGTCAATTACATGGCATTCAGGGTACTGTTTCAAGAAGTCAAAAACAAAACGAACAAAACAAAACAACAACAACAATAATAGAGACAGATGTTATGTATGATAAATGGTCAGTGTCCTGGTTAGGTTTTGGTTGCTATGGCAGACACTCTGACAAAAAGTAACTTTGGGAGGAAAGGGTTTATTTCAGCTTGTAGATCTTACTCCATCACGAAGGGAAGTCAGGGTAGGAACTTGAGGCTGGAACCTGGAGGCAGGAACTGACGAAGAGGCCATGGGGTGAATGCTTTCTGGATGCTCCCTTGGCTTGCTCAGTTTGATTTATTGTATACCCCAGAACCACCTGCCAGAGGGTGGCACCACTCACAATAGGTTGGGCTCTCCCACATCAATCTTAAATCAAGAAAATGTCCTACAGAGTTGCCTTTAGGCAATATAATGGCATTTTCTCAATTGAAGTTCCCTTGCAACTGTGTTGACAAGTTGGCAAAAAATAAAATAGATAAATAAAAAATAAATAAATAAATAAATAATGAATAATAAAATAAAAATAAATAAAATGCCAGGCGGTGGTGGCGCACGCCTTTAATCCCAGCACTCGGGAGGCAGAGCCAGGTGGATCTCTGTGAGTTCGAGGCCAGCCTGGTCTACAGAGTGAGATCCAGGAAAGGCACAAAGCTACACAGAGAAACCCTGTCTCAAAAAACCAAAAAAAAAAATTTTAAAAAAATAAATAAAAAACATACAACCTGGAAAAGTGAGTAATATTTGTATAAGTATGCACCTAACAACAGAGCTTCGAAATACATAAAACACAAGCTGATAACACTGAAAGGCAAAATGGATGTTTTATGTTAAATTCTTTGACCTAGCTCTTCCAACAGAAGACAGAACTTGTATAATACCTTTAAAATGAATCAAACTGATATTTACGAAAGGCCCATTCTAAAACAGAATAATGTACTTCTCAAACACATGTACAGTTTCTACCAGAAAGGGCTATATCTTTAGTCAAAAATAAACTTTAACAAACTTAATACAATGGAAACTGTACAATTATGCCATCTGAGCATGAGCAGGAATTGAAAGCTGGGTGGTAATAGAACAATCTCCAAACATTTCAAAGTTGGATAACATCCTTTCTAAATAATGGCTTGATCAAAAGGGAAAACTTTAAAAATATCTAGAACCAAATGAAAATAAGATATAGCATATCAGCATATGTGAGAAAGAAATGCAGTAGTGTACACCCTAGGGAATTGTATAATAATTAAAGGGGAAGAAATAAGCCATGCACAGTAGCACACCCTTGCAATCCTAGCACTCGGGAGGTGGAGGCAGGAGGATTTCAATCTTGAGGACAGATTGGGATACAGAAAGAGCCTGTCTTGAGGAAGAGGGAGACAGGGGGTGGATTATCAATGTTCTAATCATCCCCAGGGAAGAACAAAAATAATGAACAGAAAAGCCCACAAAGAAACAGAATAGTGATGTTACATTCTTTACCAGTGAAACAATTACAAGAGTAGTGATCAATGAACTTGACAACTGAAAGGCAATGTAAAAATCAATGAAACTAAAGATACTGGTTCTTCAATAAAAGTTTGTGCATTTGATAGACCTTCAGCAAGCCTGGGCAAAACTGTGAAGGTACAAGTAGCCAGAGTCTGGGCTGAATTGGTGCAGAGTGCTACAGACCTTAAACATGTTAAAGGGTTAATAAAGGAACGAGACAAATAACCAGTAAAGACACTGGAGCACTTGGACAACTGGGAAGTGGTGCCTGGATGGAGGAAGTAAATTCCTGAGGGACATGTCCTTGGTAACCACACCTTCTCTGCCTCCCTGTCGTCTGGTGCCATCCAGGAGCAGCTGTCTTCTACATGCTCCAGGTTGTGCTGTGTTGTCTCAGCAAAGCCTGGAAACAGTAGACACCATTATTATGGACAAGTGCTATTTCTTAGGTATTTGTCACAGAGATTCAGAGACTTAATATCCATAGCAATACAGGACTTTATATCCATTGACCAGCGTCTCCTCACCCTCTGCTCCTCTCTGTGCTGCTGGTCACACCACTGTGTTTTCTCTAGACTTGCATGTGCTCGGTAATTTTAAGTTTCACGTATGAACAGAGTTAAGAAGTGTTTATCTTTCTTATGCCTGGCTCATTTCATTTAATAGTGTGATCTTGGGGCTTTCACTCCTTTTCACAACCTAATAGTAGCCCATACATATACTGCATTTTCTTTATCTAGCCATTCATCATGAGTGAACTCCTGTGTTGATGCTATATCCTGAAACAATGAAGTTGTAACACACATGAGGGTGTAAATATATCTTTAATATACTGATTTGATTTCCATCAGATATATATAATGTACCTAGTAGTAGGACTGCTAGACCATATGGTACTCTCAGTAATTTTTAATTTTTAAAAGAAATTTTATGGTTTTTTTCTATAGGGACTGTGTTAATCTACATTCTAATATAAAGACCCCTTCCTCAACATTTTTACCAACATTATCATCTTTTCTTTTATTACAGCCATTCTAATTTTTGTGATAAGATATTTTGAATTCATAGCTCAATTTAAAGCCTGCAGGAAAATGACCTCTCAATCCAAATTCAAAAATGTGTGTAAAGTCGAGTGAATCTGAAGAGTCGAAATAATTTGAAAACAAAGAATAGAGGTAGATTATTAAGGCTTACTACAAAACCATAAAAATCACCCCAGCATGGAGCTGACAATGGGGTCAGTCCTCCTAGGTCAAAGGAAAAGAGACTCAAAACAGGAGTCCATATGCTCGGGTGGTTGGGGTAAATTGTAAAAATAACTTACAGAAGAAAGATATTCTCTTCACCAAATAACATCAAAATAATTGGGCACTCATCTGCCAAAAAAAATGTTCTTGAGCTACATCTCATGCTTCATAAGAAAATAACTCAAAGTGGATTGTAGATCTAGATGTAAAAGGCAAAACTATCAATTTTTAGAGGACCCTTGCAAAAAGGCATTTGTGACCTGGGGTTAGGCAAAGCGTTTATTAGACATGACACTAAAAGCATAATCCATAAAAGATAAATTGACAAATTAGACTTTATCAAATTTAAAACATTTTCTCAGTAGAAGATGCTGTAAAGAAAATGAAAAGACAAATTACAGCATAACTGAAAGTTATGAAGATACCAGATGGGAAAAATCCTTCAGTGGTAGCACTGGGTATTTAGCTAGGCTTCTAGTCCCAAGCATGGTCTCCCTCTTGTTGAGTGGGTCTTAAGCACAAATACAGAGCTGCTGGTGACCACCAAGGTATGTGTGCCTCTCCTACTATAGTGCTAAGTTAGTCATCAATAGCTGGGGAGGACTGTTTATTGCCTTCCTCTTTTGGAAACTTATATGACACCTTCTGGTACCATGAAAGCTAGTCTTCAGGGAGTGGGTGTCCAGGGCGGTTCCAGCTCAGAGTCTCTGAGCCTTGTTTCTGAAGTGCATGGTATCTTCAGCAATATTGACTTGCCTTCCACTCTGAGGGACATCCAAGGGCAACAGCAATAGGCTCCATGTTTTAGGAGTCTCTTGGACAACCCTGGCCAACAACTCAAAAGAGGGCTTTTCATGTCTGACATTGGGGTTTTTGTTAGATGGACACTGGTTCTTGAAAGGAGCCCTATTAACCCAAATGAGCAAAGTTCATTAAAACTACACATGTATAATTATGCATGAAATTTGTGTACTATAGGGATTTTTTGGTTGATAGCTTTACCCACCTCCCTTCCTTCTTCTGTATTCGTCTCCCTCACCCTTCCCTAAAGAGCCCCCCCTTTCCTGTTTCCTTATCAGATCACTTGTATCCTGCTACTCCCCTTTACTCTCCTCTTCCCTAAGGAGCCCCCCTTTCCCATTTCCCTGATAAAGTCACTTGTGCACTGCTATTCCTCTCTCCATTGCTCCCTGACCTCCTATCCTGGCAATGGTTCTTGGAGGAGAATCTACAACCACTGCCTTACTAAAGCAGTGTGTTTCCTAACAACAATCAATAACCATTTGTCCTTACACCCACAGGTAAGTATGGTCTTCACCCCTCATCAAGGAAACTTCTTTTTGCTACAGACAAAGACCACTACAGAAAACCAAAACCAATCAAGATGCTGAGTTGTGTCACCCCATCTCAACAGACACATCTACAGAATTCCCCTGCACCTAGGCTCAGGGAACATCACAGAGGAGGACATGGGAAGACTGTAAGAGCCGGAGTATCAGGGAGTTTGCTGGGAGACTGTGTCTCCTAGTGATGTCAGAAGCTACACCCATAAAGTCTCACCAATATGACTGCCCAAACATGAGCTGAACAAGGATGACACCAATGTACATGCCAAACTGGACAGAACAAAAGCCCACAAAGCCTCAATCCCTACACAAAAACCATCGGCAACTGAGGAGAGCTGGGGACAGGAGAGGTGGCCTTCTCCGTGGAAGTGCACACAAGTTAGCTGTCTATTGCCAAATGGCTAGCCCTGAAAATATGCATACAGGTAGCATTATAGGGACTGAACAGATTATATTTAGGAACATATATGTGCATATACATATATTCATAGATAGCAATTAGTGAAAAAAATAGATGCCATGAATTTGAAGGCAAGGATGGAGCGTATATAGGAGGGTGAGAAAAAAGGAAAATGAGAAATGTTGTAATTAATTATAGTCTTAAAATTTTTTTAAATTAAAAGTCTTCAATAAATGCTTTTCTGTGGGGCATTTGTGGAAGAAAAGTAACCCAAAGTTGTTCAACACGATCAACTTCTAAGAAAGCCATGGTAAGTTTCTGCTGCTTGCCCATCGAGATGACTATGAGAACAGCTACAGTTAGACTCTGAAATGCCCCACAGGGTCTTGCTTTGAACTCTTGTTTTCAGCTGGTAGCGCTATCTTGGCAGGCAGTAGATGGAGTTTAGCTGCCTGAAGAAACTGTCTGGGGGCAGTCTTTGGAAATCGTAGTCTTCTCCCCAACCACGTGAGCAGCCTACACCTTGCTCTCCTACTGCCGCACATGGAGTGGCTTTTCTTCCCTTACCCGTGTCTTCCTTCTTCTGAAGACTGCAACTCCGAAACCAGGAGCACAGATAAATCTTTCCTTCAGCGGTTTCTGTGACATACTTTGGTACGGTGATGTGAAAGTAGCCAGTGCCAGGACTTGTAGATGTAACCAACTGTCTTATAAATAAGAAACACAGAACCAATGCAAAGAAGAAAGCCAAGAGGTCAGAGCTAAGATCTAAAACCTTACCCTTCCTCCTGCAGTGGTCCTACCTCTCCGAAGGAGCAGGTACTTCCTGTGTTAAAGTCTTTATATAGTCTCTGTTCTGCCTTCTCATTGGTTGTAAACCCAACCACAGGACTGCCTCATCACGGCCTGTCTGTATAGACCTCCAGGTGTTCTATGGTTGGTATTGAGATTAAAGGCATGTGTATCCAATGCTGGCTGTATCCCTGAACACACAGAGACTTACCTAGCTTTGTCTACCAAGTGCTATGATCACAAGCGTACACCACCACTGCCCTGCTTTCCTATGGCTTGCTAATAGTTCTGACCCCCAGGCAACTTTATTTATTAACATACAAATAACATTTTGGTACAAAAGAAAATATCACCATATTTCCCCTTTTCTATTTTAATAAAAAGAAAAAAGGAAAACGCTTATAACTAACATAAGAAAAACTATATACAGAAGTACAATAACTATATACAATATATACAAGTAATAAATACCTAAACAATGTCTAGTCTATTTGTATTTAACAAATTCAGAGAAAATAATTCTATTATCTATCCTATTGTATCTAATTCACTTTCTATCCTAATTAATCTTCAACTATAACTAAATAATCTTCAACTCCTTCAGAGACCCAAGAAGGAAATAATATTAGCTAACAAAAATAAAAACAGGAAGTACATGCAAGCAACTTCCAAAAAATTGTGAGTTGACAGAAACAGCCAGCTGCCTGGACAGTCATCTGAGGTTTCTCCGCAGTGTTGGGGCATCATCTTCAGCCTATAGGCTTAGCGTATCTGACAGACTCATTTGTGAAGTAGGATGTACACAAAGTCAACAGTTCAACCTCACATTGGGTGAGAGCAATTCATGTACCAGAAATACCTGAATTCCACTAGTGTCATGTCATGATTCAGGATTTTAAATTCTGGAAATTGTTGATGTTTTTTGAATTCAGCTGTCCATTCTTCTTGGCTATGTGTGTATGTGGCTTCATCTCAGCAGGGACTTCCACACACTGTCAGAGCAAATGGAAGTGATTCAGCCACTGTATGTGTGTGCAGGTGCACATGGATGTGTGCCCACATGTAGAGGCCAGAAGACAATCTCAGATGCTATGCCTCATATGTTGTTGACTTGTTTCGTTAATTTTTTTTTAGAAGGAGTGTCTTACTGGCTGGGATTCACTGATTTGTCTCAGCTGGCTGGTCATCAAGCCTCAGGCATCCATTTATCTCTTAACTGAGCTGTCTTCATCAGTCCAATTTGCCAATTTTGACAAATTTAAACATAGGTTCATGTGGTGGTATCATGTTCCCCAAAATATTGTGCACTCTAATAAATTTATCTGGGGTCAGAGAACAAACAGCCACTAGATGATACAGAGCCTAGAAAATGGTGGCACTCACACCTTTAATCCTAGCATTCCAGAGGCAGAAATCCCTCTGGATCTCTGTGAGTTCAAGGCCACATCGGAAACAGCCAGGCATGGTGACACACACCTTTAATCTCAAGAAGTGAGCCTTAAATCCCAGGAAGTGATGGCAGAAAGCTGAAAGGTATATAAGGCATGAAGATTAGAAACTAGGAGCTTTTGGCTGGTTAAGCTTTTAGGCTTCTAGCACAGTTCAGCTGAGAGCCATTTGGATAAGGACAAAGAGGCTTCCAGTCTGAGGAAACAAGATCAGCTGAGGAACTGGCAATGTGAGGTGGCTGTGGCTTGTTCTGTTTCTCTGATCTTCCAGCATTCACCCAAATAACTGGCCTCAGGTTTCATTTTATTAATAAGACCTTCTAAGATTCCTGCCACAGGTTCACATATAGATAGTGCACAGTTTGCCTGGGACACATAATTTCTATTTCTGGTCCTCACCTTAGCAAGATGAAAATTTAGTTTACATGAGACAGGTGCATAAGTGTTTATAGCTGCTTTATTCATAATCTCCCCACACTGAGCACTCCAGGTGTCACTGAGTGAGCAGACACCAGGATATGACTCAGCTGTCAAAACCAACCTTCCAATACACACAACAAGCTAGCTTCAGAACGGCACAGAGTATGACTTCTTTATATCGTGTTCTCTGAAGATGAAGCTGTGGGGTTGGCAGACAGTAGTGTGTGCCTCTGCCATGGAGCAGAGGGCAACAGCCATGTCCAACACCTGTGGCCTGTGGGCTGCATGGAGCCCAGGAGATCTATAAATATGGCCCAACATGAAACCCCGAACTTCCTTGAAACATTAATAGCTTGTTTTGAGTGGGTGATGTTTTTGTAACTCAGTTGCACAGTGCTTGGACATGAACTTTGTAGATGACAACATTGTGTCACCTTGTGAAAATATTAAACACCCAAGGGTGTGTTGTGACTGGAGAAAGGTAGCAGGATGGAATTTGGGGACAGGTGATGAAATCATTCTGTACATTGATTGCTGATATTGATTGCTGTGGTAGAGACACAGATTGACAAGCATGTGTACATTCATAGAATGCAGCATCAAAAAGTCCATCTCAATGTGTCTTAATTTAGATTTTAATATTTAGAAACTGGACAATGTCATACATAGACGATGGGATGCTGCTGCTGTGAACATTCCTGGTTGTATTGTTTTGCTTTCTCATTGTACTGGGGATTGAGCAGCAGGTTCTGTGTATGCAAAATGAGTGTTCTGTCACTGAAGGGCACCCCCACCCCCACCCCCAAAATTTCCTAATAACAGGAAAATGATACCTGGTAACTAGCACACACACTGACTGCTGCTTAGCGAGCACTTCCATGTGACTTCGTGTGTTAGTTGCATTTCTGGTGCCCTGATAAAACACCCTGGCCAAACGCAATGTAAGGAGGAAAGGGTTTAGTTTGGTTCAAGGTTCCAGAGGAATAGATTTCATCACGGTGGAGATGGCATTGCATGGAGGCAGTGACAGGAAGCTGGCTGGTCACATTTGTCCATAAACAAGAAGTGGAGAGGAAACATGAAGCAGAGCTAGACTACACAGTCTCAAAGATTGTCCCAGCAATGCAGCTCCTCCAGCAAGGCCCCACCTCCTGAAGTTTCCACAACTCCCCAGACAGTGCACCCAACTAGGGACTAAGTGTTCAAATAATATGAGCCTGCTGGTGACTTTTCTCATTCAAACCACACCTCCTTTGCCATAACTTAGCTTTTCTTGTGGGTATGTGGGAGTGCATGTATATGGAGGTCAAAGCTCAGCCTCAGATGTCATTCCTTAAGTATTGTCTATCTGTTTGTTGGAGACAGGTTCTCCCATTGGTCTGGAGTGAAGTGAGCTAGATTCACTGGCCAGCAAGCCCCAGGGATTTGCCTGACTCCTCCTCCCCGGCACTGGGTTTATAAGTGTGCCCCCATGCCCCATTTTATTGACATGGATTCTAGAGCTCGAATGTGGGTGCTTTGCTGACCAAGCAGTCCATTCAGTCTCTGACCTAACCTAGTATTTCTAACAGCATTAAAATGCTCTTCCTGTTATTGCAGATAAGAGAGGAGGAAGGTTGGAAGACATCCTTTTCTTGAAACAACATCATCTTCTCTTTGAACCCGAGCTCCACTGGCTCCAGACTCTGGGTTTTCTTTTGTGTTGCTTTGAAGGAGGGTCTCAGGTAGCCCAGGTTGACTGCTAACTTCCTATAGTTGAGGATAGCCTTGATCCCCTGATCCTCCTGCGTCAGCCTCATGAGTGCTGGTGTTATAGGCATTTGCCACCATGCTCTATTCCAGAGTCCGAATTTTCCATCTATCACTTTGTATTATTACTGGACTGGAAAGTCTAATTTCTGATTTTTAAACCTGCATATTATCTGACAGAGGGGAGGCAGCCTTGCCAGCAAGAAGCATCCTTTCTACTCTGAGAATAAGTGCTCATCCCTGACTGACCTCCAGTCCCTGGGAAACACTCACTGCTGGCAGATAAAATTCTCTACACACTGCCTTTGTTTTCTTTCCTAACACCCCTGATAAGTTCTCTGTAACAATGTAATTCATCATGAGAGGGTCAAACCTTGGTTTTATTGATGCAACAATTAATTAGTTAGCCTCCCGGTACTGCGAAGTTTCTGTTCTGGATGAATGACTGGCCGAGCTCTGGAGCCATGCTACAAGTCTATGCAGCCTTAATCACAGTTGAGGTGCTGTGGGAGGCAGGGCTCCTTCTGCTGAGCCTGCTGCCTCGGAAGTTGCTCTGGGAGCCGTGGCCAAGCCACATCCATTACCACCAAAGCTGAGGCTGCTCCTCCTTGCCTCTCCCAGGGACAGCTTCCAGGCCCCATTAGAGGAGAGGAGATGGATTTTCACATGGAGTGAGGCCATGATGGGCAGTGAGTGAAAGGGCAGGATCTTGGATCAGACTCTTCGGGGAAACTAGCTGTCACTTATTAGGTAAGAAATTAGATAGCATGTAATTAATTAATTATCAGTGCTCAATGATAATCTGCTCTTAACTTCCCTTCTGCCTCCAAAGCCCCTTTGTAGAGAACCCTTGCTTACTCTACCAGACTCACCCTTCGTAGAGAACCCTTGCTTACTCTACCAGACTCAGTACAGGTATTCCCTCCCTCATTTTGTTTCCAGAGTTATCAGGGTTAGAACTAACAGCCCTAACAAGGTAGGCTTGGTCACCTGTCCTCAGTAGACCAATTAAATAAACAAGTAACAGTTAAAAGGAGAGAAAGATTTATTCAGTGTGGCTGCACTGGGGAGAAGAACAAGTCAAGAGCTCCAGTGACAATTCCCAAGACCACCTTGGTGATTTTCACATGGGGCTGAATATTAACTAGTGGGCAAGAGGTTTGCATAGTTAAGCAGTCCTGGTCAATGTGTGGTTCCACCTATCACTAGCCCATCATTTTTAGGCTCCAGTCTCTCCTTCAAAATGCTCTGGAAAGTTGTTAGAACTATATAAAATCTATTACTGGTAAATAAGTGTCCTCCGCCTCCAGTGCTGGCCAGAGCTTTAGTTTTATTTTCTTTCCTAGCATGATATTCCTGGAGAAATCCCAATTTTTTGAAGTCCATGGTCTCAGTACTCATGCAGGAGGGATAAAAATGCCTCTTTAGAATATCTTTCTTCCTGCCAACATAGTTAAAAGTCATTGAAAACAAACCATGTCTGACATATAGTAGGCACCTAATGAAGCATGCATGAACATGGATTCATCACCATTTATTCCTGTCTCTCTCCTGCCCTGGATTGACAATCTCAAAAGTTGGGTTCTATCCTAAGAGGACTGGAAACCAATCCCGCATCAAGACATCTTTCTCTGGGTACACACAGCACATAGCCCAAGCAGCAGCAGGAATTTTGTCAGCCCCATTAGACAAGAACCATCTTTTAAAAACATCATTAGAATCTCATTTACTACCAGCCACCAAAGCTGCGCAAGGCACACACACACACACACACACACACACACACACACACACACACAAATGGCCCATCCAAGATTGCCTCTCTCTTGTTCTCTTTGCTCTCTTTTTAAATCTATTTTTTCCTCATATTTTGCTGATTTTGTTCATTCCAAAGGAATTATTTCCATTGCTCCTCACCGCCAAGTCCCTAAACAATTGTGCACACACAGAACTGTGGGCTGCTCAAGGAGAGAAAGGCTGTGCCAAACGCAGGCTTTCTGTAGTTTTCTGAGTTTGGATTTAGACTCCACATTGCTGGAGCCCAGCCTCGATGGCACATTAACATCCAACATTAGACTTGCCTTCTCAATGTATAAAATATACATGGGAGTTTTATCAGAGTTAAAGATTGTGTGTTGTACTAAACTTTCTGTCATCCTTTCCCAACTCCAATCAGTGCTATTGGTTAGCTCTAAAAATACCAATTTTGAACATCGGCTTATGAATTCACTTTAAAATAATTTCCTTGGAGTACCTTGATGTTTTCAACAGGGGGTCTCTTCAGTGCTTGCTTCTGCTGTCACTCCTTAACAGCGTGAGAAACGGGAAAGTGAAGACAAGGCCAGGTCACTCGTGAGACTCTGTCCTTGGGGAATCACAGCCATGTACACATAGCTTATGCCTTAGTTGCTTTCCTATTGTGGTAAGACACCATGACCAAAGCAACTTAAAGAAGAGAGAATTTATTTGGTGCTTTCAGGGGTTAGAGTTCATGGCCATCATAGCAGGGAGCATGGCCACAGGTAGGCAGGCATAGTGCTTGAGCAGTAGCTGAGCTCTTACATCTCAGTCCACAAGCACTGGTTATAGAGAGAGGCACTGGGAATGGTGTGGGCCTTGGAATCCTCAAAGCCCACCCTCAGCGACAAACCTCCTCCAACAGGACCGCACCTCCTAATCCTTTCCAGATAGTACCATCAACTGGGGACCAAACATATAAGCCTATGGGAGCCATTCTCATTCAAACCACCACAGCTGAGCACTCCTGAACACATATAACATAAGCAAGTTTCCAACAGTCACACCACTAAAGAATGCCAGGGGTGGGCCAGGAGCAGAGTCAGCTTTTGGAAGACTCTAACACTATCAACTAAACACTGTTATTTGAACCAGAACCACCCTGTGCAGGAGACACAGTAATCTTTTTAACCTGCTGTTTTTGAGGGTAATCTTGTCTCCATCCTCATGGGGCTACTCTGAAGATTAAATCTGGCCAATCTGCTCATCTAGATATCAAGAAAGCATATCTTTCAGTCCAATTTTTATTACTCTAGTGAAATACTTGAGGCTGGGTAACTTTATTAACAAAAGAGTTTTATTCAGGTCACAGTTCTGGACAACAGCAGTCCAGGGGCTGCCTTCTTGCTGGCAGCGTCATGTAGGGCACATCTCTTCTCGTATGCAGCCATAAGGATTAGGTCATGCTTACCTTATATGGCCATGATCACTTCCCTGGGGCTCTTCCTTACAACATGATCACACTGAGGACCAGCCTCCAGCAAATGAACCTGGAGGGATGCTTAGGAAACTGTGTCCAAACCATCAATCACACCACATTTTCATCAATAGTTAGCATCATCTCTTCCTTCAATGCCCATCAGTCCTCTGCTCCATCCTCCGGGTGCTACCCTCATGGAAAATTTCTAGAAGAGTTCCTTGAAGATGGAATCCACATTTGAGCTTGTCCAACTTCAAGGATGAAACCCAGGATTGGACTCAGTCAAAGCTACTTCAGCAAAATCACAGGAGCAATGTGAGTAAGAGGCACATTAGCAGAATCCTCATCCTGGGACTGTTACAAATGCACTTCTTAGACAGATAATTGCATCAGATAAATAGGATATGTGGTAGTAGGCTGTGGGGGAAATATTTAAAGGCAGGTGGAACTTTTTGTCTCTTCCATTTGTTTCATTGTGTCTTTGATTTGCCCTGGGACTGCCTTATTTTAAAGCTTTTGTGGTTAAATCTAAATATGATCTATAATCTCTGCTACAAAATAACAAAAACAAAAACAAAAAAAGTTATATGATGGTTAGCTTTAATTGCACTTGACACCTTGACACTACCTCAATTGCTTGGGGAAAGTTGTTCAGTGAGGAATTGTCGATATTCCATTGGCCTGTGGCCATATCTTTGAAAGATTTTTCTTAATTAAGTTAACTGATGTGGGAAGACCTGACCATTGTGGACAGTGCCATTATCTGGGGGTGGGGATGGGGTCCTGAGCTTTATAAGGGTGGAGAAACTGAATTCATTGCTCTCTGTCCTTGACTGTAGATGTGACATGACCAGCTGCTTTAAGTTCCTGCCCCATGACTTCCCTGTGATATCAGACTGTGACCTAATGGACTAATGGACTAATGGACTCCTTTTTCCCCTAAGTTGCTTTCTGTCAGGTATTTTATCACAGTCCCAGAAATGAAATCAGGAGGATAACTAAGGTATAATCTTCTGTGAGGTGAATGGGGACTATGCTAGGAGAAATGAAATTAAGAACACCACCACGTGGTTTTGAACACAAGGAGGATTTTGCCTCTTGGATGGGCTGCTTAAGATTATGGAATTCATGTTGGTCAATCAGCTGTGAGTATAAGTGTCTGGTTTTATATCAGAGCTAGCCATTATATGACAAGACACTCTGGAGCTTTCTTCTATAGTCCTGCTACCTGCGCCATTCAGTGTAGTGGCTGCTTTCTCAGCATGAGACTCGAAGCACACAGAATTTCCACACTAGTTTCTATTACACACAGACATGCAGTATATGGGAAAATACTAGTTGGTTTTAATCACCCGGCTGCTGAGTCAGGGCCATTTGTTATTTCAACATAATCCAGCCTATCTTGACTCCTACAAAATAACCATAAACTGAATAATTTCCATGAACCAGACATTGTTATTTAAAAATATTGCATATAGTCACTAAAATGCCACCACAAAGTGATTCTTTGTATATTTCTCATAAAGCTTCAAGTAGATCAGGATCATAGGTTTGTAGGTGGGGGACTGGGATAGGCCTGGGCAGTCCGGCTTGCTCCTCAGTCCTTCATTATTATCTATGTTGGTGTCACTCAACAACCCGGAGCCTTAAGAGGGGAGAAGGAAAACCCCTGGGAACTATGAAAAGACAACCCTATCTGGACAGACACAATGGCTCCATGGGGAAGGCAATTAGAGAAACTCTACTTTGAAGGACAGGCAGGCATGCTTGACAGACGGACTCTAACCAACTTTGGTGTTCACATCGCTGGCAATCCAGGCTGACAATATTAGTATTGTCTGTTCTAGTAATAAGCTAGAGTAAAGATGAAGATTTTACAGATGTAACTAGGGACACAAATGTTTTGTTGTTGCTATTGTTTTTTGAAATTGAATTACCGACACAACCAGGTAAAAACTTTTGGGTTTTTGTTGTTTTTGTTTGTTTGTCTGCTTGTGTTTTCAGACAGAGACTGGGATGAGAACTACTTTTGATGAAGTAAGACCGATGTTTGGGAATTTGATGTGACAGAAGACTGTGGGGACTTCTGGAAACTGTAGGTGGCTTCCAGTGAAGGCCAGGGACAAGTTGAAGCCTCCAGTTCTATAGCTAGAAGGAAATAAATTTTACCAACACCCACAGAGCCTGTAAATGGATTCTTCCCCAGCAAGGCTGTACCCTTGTAGGGATCTGAGTGGAAAACACAGCTGAGCTGTGCCTGGACTTCTACCTACAGAAGCTATGAGATAATAAATCCATGCTATCATAAGCCTTGAGGTTACTGGTGCTTTCCTCTATAGAGACATAAAGCTTCAAGTAGATCAGGATCATAGGTTTGTAGGTGGGGGACTGGGATAGGCCTGGGCAGTCTGGCTTGCTCCTCAGTCCTTCATTATTATCTATGTTGGTGCCACTCAACAACCCGGAGCCTTAAGAGGGGAGAAAACAGAGTTCAGGAATGGAACTAGAAAGAAGGATGATTCTAGAAGAATAAAGAAAGGATGGAAAGAGATGTACAGAGCAGGAGGAGGAGCTAGATGAGGCCTGATCTGGGAAGGCCTTATGTGAGGTGGTTGTATAGATGGATTTTTCTTTGAGCCATTAGCTCATAAAAAATGACATGGAGACTTACAAATTATGAAAGCTTAGCCTATAGTTTAGACTTGTCCCACTAGCTCTTATAACTTAAATTAACTATTTCTATTAATCTATGCTTTGGCTAGTAGCTTCTTACCTCTCTTCCATCTTGTACCTCCTGCTTCCTCTCCCTGTCTTCTGATGTCTCTCCCATGCTGCCTAGATTCCTCTCCTCTCCTCTTTCTGCCCAGAAGTCCCGCCTAACATCTTCCTGCCTAGCTATTGGCCATTCAGCTCTTTATTAAACCAATCAGAAGCCGCCTTGGCAAAGGCACATCTTCATAGTGTACAAAAGATTATTCCACAACAGGTTGGGTATCTTTTAGGTAGAAAATGAGAAATCTTTCAGAATCCTTCAGCACTGGAGTAATGTGTGACTAGGAATACAAGCATGTGCAGGGAAGACTGGCTTTGAAGTGAAGAAGGGAAATTTGGAATACAGTGAGTAGAAAGAACATACCAAATACCTGTCCTTTATTGGTGTATCTTCTGCCATTGCAGGAGACGCAATCACACAGCAAACTCCTGATCCTCCTCTGAAATGTTCGATGAGCCTTAGGTACAGAGTGTTTTGTAGATCTATCCACTGGAACTGGGCTCTACAAGTCTACATTCTGATTGATTTTTAGCTTTCTGTAGTCTCCATCTATTGCAAAGAGAAGTTTCCTTGATGAGGGGTGAAATCCATATTTAACTGTGGGTACAAGGACAAATGTTTATAGATTATGCTGGCTTAGTATAGTTGTGGTTGTAGGTTCTCTTCTACTATCCATGACGTCACTAGCTCTAATTAGTTAGCTAGGTTTCTAGTACCAGACATGATTTGCATTTGTTGAGCAGATTTTAAGTCCAATAGAGAACTGTTGGTTACCACTAAGGTATGCATGCCACTACTATGCCCTTAGGGTTATCTAATACCAAGTGGTCAGCCCTGAAATCATACATACAAGCAGTGTGTGTGTGTGTGTGTGTGTGTGTGTGTGTGTGTGTGTGTATTAGGCATGTAACAACAATTAATGAAAAAAAGAGACTATGAATTTGAAAGAGAACAAGAGGAGTATATGGGAAGATTTGAATGGAGGAAAGGGAAAGGAAAAATGTTACAATTATATCAAAATCTCAAAAAAAGGGTCTTGTCCACTTGTTAGACCAAGGATCCTGTGAATGTGACCTTTATAGGAGAAATGGGATTTACAGTTGTAATAAGCAAATGATCTTGAGATGAGATCATTCTGGGTTATTGGATGGATCCTAAATCTGAAAGTGAGTTTCCTTATATGAGTGATGTCTATAAGAAAGGGAGATTGGCATACAGAATGAGATGGTACACAGGACATGGATAGGACAAGACCTGAGAAGACAGGGGCCAAGACTGAAGTGTTGCAACTCACATTGAAGACCAAGGATCTCTAGCAACCACCAGAAGTTAGGGGAGAGAAACATATGGCTTCTTCTTGGAAGCTTTCACAATGAAATATGGGTTCCTTTGGTGAGTACAAAGCCTATGAGCACAACTAGAAGACAAAGGAGCGAAGAATCCACAGAGTCTAAGGAAATTGTATATTTGGTTCCAGAGTAGGATTAGTCACAAAACACTACTGTCTCTGAATAAAGAAGTATGGGGATTTTGCTCTAGAAACCTGTATCATTTTATACAGGAAAGCACGGGATTGTTACATTCTGAGCATGCTCAGTTGAAAGTCATAAAGTGTATGTTTGACAAAGAAAGATGGCAGACACACTTTGGGGCAGACTTAGTTCACGGTCATAAAGCACAAGTTCCCAAAGGAAAGATGATTGGGGAAAATGCTTATGGGCATGCTCCATTTAAGATAATATGAAAGAGAATGAGTCAGAGTAATTTGGTCCCCTTGACTTGTTTCTTAAGTTTTTCCAAAGAGTTTTAACTTAAACAAAAGAAAGAACAACTTAGAAGATGCAGTTGTGTCTGGAAGGATGGTCGGCTTCCTCCCTGTAGACCAACGGGGCTGGCCATAGATGTGTCTGCCTTGCTTAACAGAGAAACCTTCACAGAAGATTCAATGCCAATAGCTTAATTTTACTCCTGTGGCCTTCAGAGCTGGATAGGCACTGGGTATGAGCCTCCATCACTTTAAGCCTCCTGGTCACCAGCCCCAGGTAGCTAAAACAGAGTGACGAGGAGAAAAGGGAGTGGAAGGAACTGAGATGGAACAAGTGGGCTTTGTGGTGGAGCTAGGGTGAGGTGTCAATCCTCCAAGGCCACAAGCAGTGATGGGACGGATGGAGCAGAGGAATCCACTGCTCTGTTTTCCGTGTTTGATCTCCTTTAGCTGTGATGCAAACAGAAATGCTACTGAAGATATACCATGTGCCAAGAAGTAGAGATAATGATTATCACTTCATGGATAGCAAAACTGAGGCATCAAGAGACTACCTAATTGACCTATGGCCATCATACTCACAGTGGCTGAAACTTCTTGCTAGTCCACGTCTACCAAACAAAGAGTAGAGCTTTAGCCACATGCTGTATCATCCCTCTGCTCCCTTTTGTTATTTTTGTTTTGTTTTGTTTTGTTTTGTTTTGTTTTTCGAGACAGGGTTTCTCTGTGTAGCTTTGCGCCTTTCCTGGAACTCACTTGGTAGCCCAGGCTGGCCTCGAACTCACAGAGATCCGCCTGCCTCTGCCTCCCGAGTGCTGGGATTAAAGGCGTGCGCCACCACCGCCCGGCCCTTTTGCTATTTTTTAACAAAGAAAGATCCTTAGATTCTTAGAGGTGAAAATTCAGGGAACCCTGAACACATAAGCCCTGGGCTGGGGTCTGTAAGCACAACATCCTCTGGGCATATGGAGAGTACTGATCAGCATTTGTTTATATTATTAATTTACATTAACTTAGTTTATGCATTAATTTGTATATCAATTAATATTAACAGATTAGTTTCTATATTAATTACTGGGGACTCTGACAGTTTGAGTTCAGGAAGGCTAATGCTAGGACAGCCATGAGAAGTTAGAAGAAGAGGCCTTAGGCTTCCAGAAGCAAACTTTATATTTCAGCGTAGCTGATGACTTTTGGTGGGACAGAGTGACAAGGACATGGGGTTGGAAATGTTAAAATGAAGAGGGCCACTTGCCATGTCACCCCTCCTCCCCAGAGCTTGCTCCTTCTCTCTCTCTTTCACCTTGCTGGAATTGTTCTCTAAATAGCTTGGTACGTGGACTTAGGGGTGTTGGAAGATTGATGAAATTTTGACATTTGTGTTGGAAAAGGTTGTAAACACTTCTATTGTTTGCTTCCTGACTGGCAACTATTTCATTCTTCTGGAACAGGACATTGGTTTTGCTTGGAAAGCCTCTTACCCATATCTGAAGCCCCTGCCATTCTGACATTACTGCTCCTAAAGACCTGTACCCCAGCTCTAGGGTAACCTAACCACCACCATATGCTGCCTCCGTGGCCCCTGTGCTTGACTCAAGAGTGAACCGATGGGACTCAGTGCCAACGCATCCCTTTTCAAGGTGGGGAAGGGTCTTGTTGCACCAGATCTGAGTGACTTAAGGCTCAGCTTCATCGTGGACTCCAAAGTTTTTTGCCACCTTCAGTCTTACTTTCCTTCTGTCATAGCTCTTCATTTTGGGTTGTTTTCTATACATCAAGAATGCTAGTTCTCCTCCACCCAGCATCTATATTGTCAGTTTTCACAGAAGAACTCTTTAATTGATTGTAGTTGCCTACATAGTCCACGCTTTAGCCAATGCAAACTGGGAAAGTAAAGTTCTGTGATGAGTTGTGTTCAGACTCCCTACACAGCTAGAAGGAGGGAAGACAGGAGCCCACCCCCCCAATGACGAAGTTCACTGACTGTGGGCAATGAGGAGTTTGCCCACAGCAGGCCAACTTCAAGTGTCCCATCTGTCTTACCTCAACCCCGAGGTTCTGTAATCTTTGCTGGTTTCTAGAAAGTGAACTTTGTCTTTAGATATTCCAGCACTGGAAGAGCATGATTACTTACATCACTGTTGGCTCAGTTGTCCAAGTCTCATTCCTCTGAAGTTTTATAAACAAACTCATAAGCGGTTGTAGAGTTAAACCCAGCATGGTACTGACTGGAATAAGGCTGGTGGGATCATATTCTGGGGAGTTGTTTAGGGGCTCACTTTCCTCCAAAGGCAGGAGACTGAAGGAAACAGTGACTTCTTCCCTCCCTGTCACCCCTCAGCATGGGCTCCTCCAAGTTTCCCTTCCCCACCATTCTCTCTCTTGAGCTCTATTCTTCATGCTGCCTGACAAGGTCTTCTGTCTGAAGCTGCTCATGCCTCTCCCTTCCTGAATGCCAAAGGAGCTTCCATTTTACTGAGTCAAAACTCAAGGCCTGACTTGGGATTGGTGCCAAGCTCTTTGCAGCCAGACAAGAACTCACCTTTCCAATGACATCTTTCCATTGTTTCTTTAGCTTCCCATTTTGTCCATGCTGGGCTCTGAGCACATGCTGAGCCACTCAGGTGCAAGCCGTTTGGCACCTCTGGACCTTTGCATATGTGTCTGCCTCACCTGAAAATCCTCTTCCCTGAGACAATGTTCAGCACCTACATCTATTAAGTCTACACTATATTTAAACTTAACTGAGTGAGTCTATTGTGTAGCTTTGAGAACAGACTCTGCAAGTCCAAATTTCTGGTTCTCCTACTTTTCTGTGAGATTTTTGGATAAGTTAGCCTCAGTTTCCCCATCTGTAAAATGGGGAATAAGAAGAGAACCTCAAAAGACTTAGTGTGAGTTTTAAATGTGGCAAATGATCTAACACAAAGCAGTTGCTTGATCCATAAATACTCGGTGCATTTTGTGTGTGTGTGTGTGTGTATGTGTGTGTGTGTGTGTGTGTGTGTGTATCTTTGTGATTGTGTGCATCAGTGTGTGTTTCTGTGTGTGCACATGTGTGTGCATGTGTATGTGTGTGTATTTATCTGTGTGACTGTGTGTGTTTATGTGTGAGTGTATGTTTGTGTGTATATGTCTGTGCACGTGTGTGTGTGTGTGAATGTGTATGTACCTGTATGACTATGTGTGTGTATATGATTGTGTGTATGTCTGTGAGTGTGTGTAGTGTGTGTATATGTATGTGTGTATGTGTGTGTGTGTGTGTGTGCATGTGTGTAGTGGTCAACCTTGAGTGTCTTTCATCAGGAAAATCCACCTTATTTTTAGAGACAACTGGGACCCGAGACTAGCTAATTCAGCTAGACTGGCTAACCAGGAACCAGAGATCTACCTGTCTGTCTTGATGCCAACATGTTTGACTTTTTATGTGGGCTCGGGGTATTGAACTCAGGTCCTTGTGCTTGTGTGGCAAACACTGTACAGACTGAGCCATCTCTCCAGCCCCCACACCCCACACAACACATACCATGAGTATCTGCTGCTATCTACTCATCGTGGATCTGTCTCTATGCCCATGGCAGCATTGTCAAGGACACCGACAGTGGCTTTTCTCTAAGACCTTGGTGTTTACTAATCAACTTCTTTCCTTCCCTCTGCTGCAGACACAGGCTGGGTTTGGAGCTCCATGAGTGTCAACTTCTGATTTCATCCTGGGTGACATTTACCCAGGGTCACATATCAGTAGATAGAGGCACTGAGGAGCCATGATGGGGATGCTGACTGTGGGACAAAGCCATCACTATTCAGGATGACCCAGGGATGCACAGCTACTGTTAACCTTGTGGCTATGGCGGTCCATCTCTACAGGTGACAACACCGAGTTGAACAACCTGTTCTTATGGAAACAAACAGTTGGCCAAAGAAAGAACGGGCTTGTGCAGAAATTAGGGAAACTCCGGGAAAATGCGAGCACGAACCATGCTCCCATGGGCAAAGCCCGCGGAGCTGTGAGCTGGGCTGCTGGCAGAGAGCCAGGGTGAAGTGCAGTGTTTAAATGCTTTGCTCTGCTCCGAACAGCTGGCCTACAACTGCTCATACCTCAGCCAAAGAATAAGCAATCTAATCTGAGACTCTATTTTGGTAAAAATAAAAATAGGCTAGGTTGAGAAAGAGCAAGTAGTGTCGCCCTTTGTTTCTGACCCCCCCAATACACACACACACACACACACACACACACACACACACACACACACACGCACTCCAGCTGTGAAAACTCTCTTGGGACTGGTAAGAGCTCCCATCTGCCTTAAACAGACTAACAAAAGCGTCTATGCCTTCTGCCCTACTCGTTCATGAATCTGAGATAGGTAATAACCAGTGTTTACACTACCCTAATACGAATTATCAGTGGCTTATGGGGCAGCCACTGGAAGCCCACATGGTAATCCTCTCAGTTACTGGTGAAGGATCAGAGAAGTTAAGCATTTTGCTCAGGGTCACACAGCTGGGGTAGAATAAAGGAAAGATCTGCACTTTGAGGTGAGATAGATCTGGATTCTAATCTCTACCCTGCTACTTCGCAGTGGGATGGTCTTCACCAAGCTCTTTCTCACCCTGAGTTGACGTTTTCTAGTTGTTAAGATGACATGTGAAGCTTGCTGCACAGATTTATTATCTAGTGAAGGAAACCATTATGTGAAAGGTCTGAATGTCAAGTATACGACTTTGCGGTCCCTTCCCCATTTATTCCTTTTGCTTAGTGCTGCATCAGCTAGCGCCTTAGCTCAGATCAACTGATCCTCAGCTCGCATTCTTGCCACACTCCAGGCTGCCTGCCACCCAGTGCCTCCACCCCTGTGAAAATATAGTGCAGGGGATGCAGGGAGTGTGATCCCTGGCAACCAGAGAAGCATGTATCCATTGATTCATTCATGCAGTGAGTGAGCACCACGAGGCTTTAGCTGGATAGCAATTCCAGCTTTGAGAATTCAAGTTAAATTGTCTGTGGGAAGCCAAGTGGCCATGTCTGATAGCCAAATGGATGGACTAAGCCTAAGCTCTTGGAAGCATCCTGAGCTCTGACTACAAATTTACAACTCAGTGCAGTATAGGAGGTCAGAATAGAATGCTGGCACTTACCACTCTCAAATTTGTGGAGCAGAGGTTCCACAAATAAGAGAGAACGGCATGAAGCCTTTCTGGGCCTGGGTTACCACACTTAGTAAAATACTTTTTAATTGCAAAGAGAAGTTTCCTTGATGAGGGTGAGCACTACGATTATGTGTGGCCATGAGGACAAATGTTTAGATTGTTGATGGAGATTATGCAAGTTTAGCAAAGTAGTGATTGTAGGTTCTCCTCCTCCAGGATCAGTAACTCAGCTGGCACTGAGTGATTAGCTAGGTTCCAGTACCAGACTTGGTTTCCCTCATTGCTGAATGAGACTGAAGTCCAATTAGAGAGCCACTGTCTAGTGCCAGGGTGTGTGTGCCACTGCTGCAGCGGAAGGCTTCTTATGCCATGCTGGCCATTGATGTGGTTCACAGGTGTCACAGCTGGGTAGGACTGTTGGTTGCGTCCGTCTTCTGGAAGCTTGCGTGGTGTCTGGCACCATGAAATCTAGTCCTCAGGGAAGAAGCATTCAGATTAGTTCCAACTCAGGGACTTTTGGGTCCTGTGTCTGAAATGCACACCATCTTCATCGATAGGGACTTACCTTCCATCTCCAAAGGGCAGCCAAGGGCAACAGCAATAGGCTGCACATTTGATAGTCTCTTGGACAGATCCAACCAACAGCTCCAATGAGGGCTCTTGCTTAAAGAAATTTCTCTTGCAACAGACAGAGACCATACAGAAAACCCACAACCACTCAAGAGGCAGAGTGTGTTGTCCAGTCCCAGTGGGAACAGCTACAGAACATTCCTGCACCTAAGGCTCAGGAAAGGGGCAGAAAGATTTTAACAGCTGGAAGATGAGGGGGTTTGCTGTAAGACTGTGTCTCCAAGTAATATCCGAAGCTACAGCCATGTAGTCTCTCCAGCGTGACTGCACCAACATGAGATGAACAGAAGACACCAGTAGACTTGACAAAGTGGACAGGGGAAATCCCATGAGACCTCAATACTACACAAAGAACTACAAGCTACTGAGGAATCACGATAGGGAGAAAGTCTCCAGGAAAGAGCGCACAGATTGCTTATCCAGTACCAAATGATCAGCTCAGAAAACACACATATGACTAAAATCATATAGACTGAGTGGGCTGTATTTAGGAATATGTGTGTGTGTGTGTGTGTATGTGTGTGTGTATGTATGTATGTATGTATGTAGATATATATGCATGAAATAATAATTAATAAAAACATAGGTCATGAATTTGAAAAAAAAGTGAAGAAGAGTGTATGAGAGGGTTTGAAGAGAGAAAGGGAAGAGAGGAATGATGTAATTATAATCTCAAAAATAAAATAAATATTTTAGATACATCCATTTCCCTGCAAACTTGATGATTTCATTTTTCTTTATAGCTGAGCAGAATTCTGTTGTGTATATGCACCAAATTTTCATTATCTATTCATCAGTTTAAGGATATTTAGAATGTTTCCATTTCCTAGCTATTATGAATATAACAGCAATGAACATGACTGAGTAAGCATCTGTGGAGTAGGATGTTGAGTCCTTCGGGCGTATGCCACGGAGTGGCGTAGCTGGGTCATTGTGGTAGATCTACCTTTAGTTTTCAAATAAGAATTCCCAACTAATTCCCAGAGTAGATGGACCAGTTTGCAATCCCATCAATAATGAGTGAGGGACATCTTTCCCCCACATCCTCACAAGTATTTATTGTAGGTTGTTTTCTTGATCGCAAGCCATTCTGAATGGAATAAGATGAAATCTCAAAATTGTTTTAATTTTCCTTTTCCTCATTGCTAAGGATGTTGAAAACTTGTAAAGAAAATCTTAGCCATTTTTAGTTCAGATCTGTAGCACACACACACACACACACACACACACACACACACACACACACCCTTTTTTTAAATTGGGCCATTTGTTCTCTTGTTTCATACTCTTCTTCTTTTGTTCTTTGTATATTCTGGATATTAATCAACTGTCAGGTGTATTGCTGACAAAGATTCTCTCTCACTCCATGGGTTTCGTCTTTGTTCAATCGATTGTTTCCTTTGTTGCACAGAAACTTTTTAGTTTTAGGAGCTCCCATTTGTCAATTGTTGGGCGGGGTCCTGTTGAGAAAATCATTTCTCACACCTATCTGGACCCTGTAGGGTACCCCTGTGTTTTCACTAGCTGTTTCAGGGTCTCAAGTTTCACACGGGGGTCTTTGACCCATTTGGAATTGCTTATTTCACAGAGTGATAGATATGAGACGAATTTCATTCCTCTACATGTGAACATGCAGTTCTCCAAGCACTGTTTGTCGAGGATGCTTGCTGTCTTTTGGCCAGTGTGTATTTTTGGCATTGGTTGTAATTATGGGCATTCATGTTTATGTCTTCTGCTTCGCTCTGTTGATCTACATGTCAGTTTTTGGGCCAGTCCCATGCTGTTTTTATTACTTTAGCTCTGTGATATTGTTGGAAATCTGTTATGACAGTCCCTTCAAATTTGCTATTTTGTTCAGTATTTCTTTGGCTATCCTTAGTCTTTTGTGAGTCTCTATGAATTTTGGGCTATTTTTCTGTTTCTGTGAAAAATATCATCAGTATTTTTATTGGAATTATATTGAACCTGTAAATACCTTTTGGTAAAATGGTCATTTTTACAATACCTATCCATGAGCATGGAGGTCTTTCATCTTTCCCAATCTCTTTCTTCAGAGATTGAAAGTTTTCATTGTATATGTCTTTCATTCCCTCGATTGGGTTTATTCCTATATGTTGTTAAGGCTATAGTGAATGTTCCCATGATCTCTTTCTTGCTTGGCATGTTTGTTACTGGTATATAAGAAGACTACTGACTTCTTGCAAATCAATTTTGTATCCTACCAGTTTGCTGGAAATGATAATCATTTCTACAAGTTTTCTGGTGTAATTTTGGGATCTCTTATGTATAATATTATATTATTTGCAAATAGGGATAATTAAACTTCTTCTTTTAATATTTGTAGCCCTTTAATTTCTTTCTCTTGTTTTATTGCTCTAGCTAGTGTTTTGAGCTCTATATTGAAAAGGAGTAGGATAGTGGACATCCATATCTTGTTCCTGATTTTAATGGACCTTCTTTGAGTTTTTTTTCCATTTTGGATGATGTGGGCTGTAGGTTTGTTGTGTATAGCCTTCAGAATATATATTGAAGTATATTTCCTGTAGTCATGGATCCTAGCTCTAAGCCTTAAGATGTGAGTATGCAATGTGTATTAATCTCAGAAACAAGGAAAGAAAAATGGAACTGTGAGAGTCAGAGAAGGAGATCTAGAGGGAGAATAATAAGACACAGATGCTAGGAAGTGGGAAATATGAAAGACAGTGTGGACTTTAACTGGGGGGAGGGTACTACAGAGGAAAAGTGAGGAAAGGGGGATAAATAACACAAAATACATTTGAAAAACTCATAAGGAAACAATGTTTTACATTTCCTTGAAAATATATGCGTGCATGCATGTGTGTGTGTGTGTGTGTGTGTGTGTGTGTGTGTGTGTGTGTTAGGATATGAAATTACTAGATTAGATAGATAGATAGACAGACAGACAGGCAGACAGGCAGGCAGACAGATGGATGGATGAGTTATACCACACCACTTAAGATGACAATGTTTTCATAAACCATCTAACAAAAACCCCAATTCTTGGTATGGGAAACTTCCCTTCAAGTTGCTGGTCAGAGGAATCCAGGTGCGCCTCCCAAAAGAAAGCAATATAGGTTGGTACTGTTGATCTCCTCCAAAAATTTAAAGACAATACCCTATTGCTAACAACATACAAACTTTGAACAAAAAAACTTGAAACTTGAAGGAATTGTGCTGAAATTGATCTAGGAGGTTCCTCCTTTAGGATTCTGTCTCTCTCCATAGTATCTGAAGGTCCTATACAAATTGCTAAGGAGGAAAAGTAATGAACAATCCTAACCAATCTCCAATGGTGTAATAGTGAAACTTCATCTTGGGGATAACCAACAGTCATCTAAAAACCTGCTCAGTTGGAGGGAATTCATGTCTGGTATGATAAACCTAGCCAACTACTTATGGCTTGGGAGGTCATGGGACCTCAGGGAGGACCTATTCTTGCACTTTCCTGAACCAGTATAATCTCTAACTTCATTTCAAATAACTATCATACCCACAGATAAACGCAGCTCTCTTCACTCATCAAAAATATTTTTGTTTTTGTAGCAGATAGATACCATAACAGAAAGCCACAATGGGTCAAAATGCAGAGAACTGATTCCCAAATGATACACAGCACAATCCCTACACATCAGGCTCAGGGATATCATGGAAGATGGGGCAGCAAGACTGTAAGAGCCAGAGAACCAGGAGATCTGCTGCAGGATGGTGTCATCTGTATGTGACAGGGATTACACCCAGGGAATCTCAATAATACAGTCACCTAAACAAGACCAGCGCACTGACAACAGTTCACAAGCCAACGTGACTGGGTGGATCTCACAAGGCTCCGCTCTTATAGGCAGTTAATGGCTGCCAAGAGGTGAGGTGTGGCAGGTTCAGAGATGAATATAACATAATAGAAAATACAACCAGTTCTGAGTTGTGAGAGATTAATGCAGACAAGTATATGTCCTCATGGAGCTTAGGTTGCAATGAAATTTAATAGCAATGAATCAAAGTTGTCATTCAGACATATCAAATACCAAATCCCATTACATGGATGCCCAAGGATGTAGTTGGTAGCTATTCCAGCTTTGATCTGGAAGTTCCAACCCCCATTGAGGCTTCAGCAACTGTCATGCCTACAAGGCAGGACCAAGGGAGGAGCCTGGAGACCCGAGAGCCCAATGGGCCAGCTTGCACTCTCTCTCTCTGTTCCTGGACCCTGGACAGTGGAGGTTGACCAAGCAGAGCTCCAGAGAACACCGCTGGACTGTGATACACCTTCCCCAGACCCTGCGACCTACCTATCCCTTCATTTGTAAGTTACCCATTAAATAAATCTTCCTTTTTAACTACGTGGAGTGGCCTTAATAATTTCACCAATATCAGACTAGTTCATGTATCTGTTTATTCTTTAAAAGAGTATTTATTCTGCTGCTATTATGAGCACAACCATATTGGGTTGTGGAAATAATGTGACAAGTTAGAGATGAGTCTCTTCCACACCTGGAGCTCAAGGTCCACTGGAAGAAACAAATAGATGGAAATCACGCATGTGTGTAATACAGACACAAGGATTACTGGAAAGTTTTGACCTAAGCAGGAAAGTCAGGGAGGACTTCCATGAGGTAATTATGCTAAGTTGTAAATCAGTAAGTGGAGAATTAAACAAGCAGAGAAAAAAGACAGAGGAGCTTAAAAGAGCATGTGTGCAAAGGCCCTGGGGTGGGAAAAGCATGTGAAGAACTAACAAAGGCCAGAGCAGCTCAGTTCAGTGGCATCAGGACACAATTCAAAACTCATCATTGTAACCTTGTCTACAACAAAAATTGAGGCCCTCAAATTCCTAGTTACTTGATTCCACTATAACCATATGTTAGCTTTTTTTTAAATGCTCGGTGTGTGTGTGTGTGTGTGTGTGTGTGTGTGTGTGTGTGTGTGTGTGTGCTTGTGCACACATATATATATGTGTTCTCATGTATAGGGGAGCATGGGTGTGTGCAGGTGCATGTACACATGTGTGCATGTATGTATATAGGTCCAAGGTTGACATCATGTATATTGGTGCAGGATCTCTTCTGAACCCAGAGCTCTACATTCCAGCTAGTCTGACAAGCCAACTTATTCTGGGGCTCCTCTGTCTCCACCTCCCACGTGCTGTGATTACAGGCAGGCCACACCCATGGCTTTTCAGATGGATTCTGGAGAACTGAACTCTGGTTTTTATACTTGAGCAGCAAACACTTTACCTATCAAGCCATCTGCCCAGCCAGACATAATTTTGTTAAATAGAGTGGTTTTATTTTTTTAAAACTAGAGTTTCATTGCCACATTCAATGAATATATTTACTTCTAAATAAGCCTTTTTGGGCAATTTTAAATTTGCAAACCATTGCACAACTATTTTAAGACACATTCTGAACTTCTAAATGTGAAGCACGTGGTAGAACTGAGCGATTGCTGTGATTGTGACAATCACTGCAAACATAGATTAAGTCTTCACTGTGACCCCAAACACCCTCTGAGACAATGCAGGTAGAGAACAGAGGGACTGTCACTCTGAGGCAAGCAGCTCTGAGCCCAGAAATCTGCTCTGTAAGTGAACTGCATCTGTCCTGTAGTTCAGAGCTCAACACCCACCACTCACCCCTGGACTAAGCTCACTTCTAAGGCAGGGTGGCTTTGCTCCACTATGTGCTTCTTACAATGGCTGATGAGTCCTTTGCCAATGCACAAGGCTCGAGAGAATTGATCTTGACATATGCTGTGCCTTTGGGCATGTCTCTGCTGTCTTTGAACTCACCGATCTATGCTGGCCATGATAACTCTGGGCTCAGGAACTAGCATGACCATGTAGGTTGCTCTGTTAGTAGCGGAAGTGTCACTCTCCAGCAAATGGTAAACCCAAGGGGTACTGGGAATGTGGGGTTATTCATGTGCTTTTCAAAGCAATTGGTGTCATTCCTCAATCTCATTTGTCTTGTTCACCTTTGAGAATTACTGGGGAGTCAGCCCATTACTCATTACCCAGCTGCTCATTTTGCTAATATGTCAATTGGTTTTCTGACAGATTTGATCACACAATTAAAGAGAATAAGAAAATGTTAAAATGTTAATACATCAGTTGCTGTCTTAGCTCTGTCACCAAATGCCCAACAAAACAACTTAAAAGAGGAAATTTAGCTCATAGTTTTAGAGGTCTTGATCAATCAGGATAGTAAAGACGTAATAGAGATGAGCCACTCACATCATGATAACCAGGAAGGACAGACAGACAGACACACACAAACATAAACGCACGCACACATGCACGCAGTATTTGGCTTTCTATTTTATTTCTTTAATTCTATGTGGGTCCCCAGCCTATGGGTTAGTACTCTTCACATTTACGGTGTATCGTCTCAGCTTAGTTTATTTTTTTTCTGGAAATGCCCTCACAAATACACCCATAGATGTGCTTTAGTAATCTCCCCAATGTCCTTCAGTCCAATCAAGTTGGCAATCTAGATTAGTCGTCCCAGAAAAAAGTCTTTTATTCACTCCTAGCTGTACAGACCTTGCACATCAGTGCAGCTTGGCTGTCAGCTGCAGGCTACGAGTGTTGCTGCATCCCTTGCTTGGCATACTATAGGGATTTCTCATTGTATTATGCTCAGTTTGTTGTGGTTTAAATATAAAACATCCCCCGTAGGCTCATGTGTTTGAACACTTGGTCCTAGTAGATAGTGCTGTTCTGGAAGGTTCTAGAAACTTCAGGAGGTGGAGACTCCCTGGAAGAAGGAGGGCATTGGTCTTGGGATTCTAAGATTTGGCCCATTTCTTATCTACCCTTCTTTTTGACTGCAGACACAATGTCACCAGCTGCCTCAGTTTCCCATTGCCATGTCTTCCATACCATAATGGGCTTCATCCACCAACCTAAGGTCCAAACAAGCCCTTCCTCCAGGAAGTTCCTTCTCCTCGGGTCACAGCAACAAGAAATACAATGAATACAGTTTTGGATTATAACATTTATATAATTGATATTCATCTATCTCTATATTTCACAGTACCTAAATGACCTGTAATTTGTGTTATACGTGTGTAGATGTCTACTCGGGCTGAGACCAATCTCCAGCTTCATTGTAAGCAGAGATTAGGTATCCAAATTCTTATAGCCTCTATTTCCATATCTACAGAAGGAGGCTAACAGTGCCATCTTATACCTAGCCCATGCCAGTTCATCAGGAGACACCACTCTCCCCTCCTAGTCCTTTCGTTATTATTATATCCAATAGGCTTCTTAAAGTCAGGTTTCCAATCAATTCATCAGGAGCCATTAGCACCCTGTTTATTAGTTCACAAAGAATTAGGTTTCATTATGCCATTTTTAAACAAAAATTATTTTTGTTATTTCTCTCTCCTCTTTCCCTTCTTCCTCCCTCCTCCTAGCCTCCTGGGCATGTTCATGGTATATAATCCCATCACCACTGCAAACCTCTTCCTCCCTTTTCCTGGCCTCCTATGCACATTCATGTGGCACAGTCATATCTGAATGGAATGGCAGAAGTCATAAAGCCAGCACAGCTGACAAAGATCCAGCAAAGCTGAGCCTCATAATGGCTGCCATGCCACCTTTGGTTTTCATCTCCACCTGTTACATACTTGGAGTACTTTTAATATTTGTACAATTTGGGGATGTTAGATTGATGAAAAAATCCTTATGAATCATTTATGCCTTCTCCCAGGAATGCTGCTTCTAAGCTTATCCAGGAAAGTCCTGAACATACTATCCCCCCACACACACTTTGAGGGAGATATACTTATCTACTTGAAGGTCTTCCTTACGCCTTGGAGGTTGTGACACATAAAGAAGTAGCCACAGGTCTCTTTATGAGGCTATGAGACATTTGAGGCTTTGAGACATCTGTCCCTGTACTTACACTGGAACAAGATATTCAAAACAAAGTAAATTCAAAAAGGTCAACAAGATTCAGTGGGCTAGAGGAATTGTCCACAGTTCAGATTACTAGGCTCTTCCCACTGTACACTCAGACAATTACGTGACATACAACTCTGCCCTACATAGAAACATATTGATAAGTAAAGTATGGAGTGGAAAGATGATAAAAGTATGAGGTGTTAGGACCTCCCTCTCTTAGAAGTTAGCTTAAGTAGAGCCACTACAATGTCATATGACCAAGGAACAACTGAATGCCAGGATTAGACATACAGACAAATTCTATAAGGATATAAATGTGAACATTGATTGTAATTACTGCAGCTTTAGCCTGAGAATTTTTCCTGGGCACTCTGACCACTAAGAGTTAATCATACATTGCTTGAGACATGGCAAAATGCCCAGGATGGTTGAAGATTTTGCTTTGGTCTAATGTCCTTGAAGCAACCAAAACAACCAGCCTGAGCACAGGCAGTCATATGCCTCTAGATTCTCAAAAATTGGGTTATGGGGTTAATGAATAAGAATGATAACTGTTTATTAATGATGTCAAAACTTGAGAAAAATGATTAAAAATGATAACTGTTTTATCATAGTTCATTAATGATGACTAAAAGATGAACAAAAAAAAGTAAAACACATGTCCAAAAACAAAATTGACATGATCTATGTTTTGGAACATCATGAATGTATCCCTGCTAACTAAATTCTGTATAAATAAAAAAACACTCTGGCTGCTAGTCAGTCAGGCTGCAAGATTCTCCCTCCTGACCACCATGGCCTGGCTCACTTCCTTCTCCCGCCGATTCCTTACACCCTCTGCAGGACCCATCCACCGCCAGGGAATGGCTCCCGGCATTCATGGTATATAATCCCATCACCACTGCAAACCTCTCGCTCTCTTATCATAGTCTCCTAACTAATTTTGTAGTCTATGCTCACTCTCATCAACATACACACACACACACACACACACACACTCAGAAAGGACTCACATATGAGAGTGCATGTGACATTTGTCTTTCTAAGGCTGGGTCACCTTGCTCAATATAAGGCTTTAAAGTTTCATATATTTTCCCAAAATTTTTACAGTTTCAGATTTCTTAAGAGCTGAGTAAACACATTCATCCATTGATGGCCATCTAGGCTGGTTCCACTTCCTTGCTAGAGCATCATTTTTAAAGCAGCAGCAGAGAGAATATTCCTGTTTTGTTTTGTTTTCAAGACAGGGTTTCTCTGTGTAACAGCCCCGGTTGACCTGGAACTCGCTCTGTAGACCAGGCTGGCCTCAAACTCACAGAGATCGGCCTGCCTCTGCCTCTCAAGTGCTGGGATTAAAGGCATGAACCACCACACCTGACTTGAGAGAATATTCTTGCACACAGCATTCTACTGGTGGGGGCTCTTAAGTTAGTCTGTGGCCCTGGTATCAAAGTGTCATAGTCTTTACTGGATGTGGCGAGCATGAAACAAATTTCTTACAATTCATTGACTTTTGTCCATTTATCAGCTGGTGGAACCTGTACAGCAATTAGCACACATAGTTTCTGTCACTTCCTTTCTAGCCCTTCCCACTCAGCCTCAGTCATCCACCACCTGCTCTGTCACTCAGGTGACAGTGCCTTTCACAGACTTTCACATAACGGAGTCCTGCAAAGGGTGCTCTCTTGTGCCTGGTTCTTCTGCCCAGCATAGAGGTTTTTTCTGACATTCACCTGATGTATCACAGTTTCCCCTTCATTGTGGTAGCATTGCAGCCTATGGATAGAATATCACCATTTCTCTGTTCAAAAGCTGCTGGGCCTTTGAATTGCTTTCAGCATCCAGCCATTGTGAGTACCTTCACACCACTGGAGGGAAAGTATTTGAAGCCAGAGGAGCCTAACAAATGGATCAAATCTTCATTGAGACCCTACTGTGTGCCAGACGCCCTGGAGTAATTCACAGATGAGTCTGACACCTTGCTTTCCTTTCTAAAGTCCATGATCTAGAGAGGAAAGTATCATGTCAAAAATGATCTTTTTTATAAGACGGTAGCCAGAGTTTTAGAATTAGTGGGGAAAGGCTCAAAACAGGAATGAAGGAGAGATTCATTCCTCGGGCGGGAGACAGCTAGAGAAGACCTGGAAGGAAGGCAGTTTGGACCCCACCATCCACCTGATGTGGGGCCGAGGGTGCCTATCATGGGCATTGGGAGGCTGTGGTGAAAAAGAAAGACAAGGCTGCTACCATCACCTGGATTCCATGGGCATCTGAGTCTAGCCTGACCAAGTCCACCTCACCAGCTCACCCTCCTCTCAATTCCCACCACTGTTTTTCATTGAATTTTAAAAAGTATTTCTTAAATTTTCATGCAATATATTTTGATGATATTCTTTCCCTTCCCCCAAATCCTCTCATTTCCCCCTACCTTGCTACCTTTCTACCCACCAAACTTCATGTTCTTTCTCTCAAAAAAAACCCTTCAAAAACAAAAGACCAAGAAAACAAGAGAAAATGAAAACCAAAAAGCCAAAAAAGCATCAAATCATAACTAAAATAAATAAGTACAAAGCACACACACATAAAACATGGAGTCCATCTTGTTTGGTCAGCTGTTCCTGAGCATGAGGCGTGCCCTGGGGTGTGGTTGATATAGCCAGTGACACTCCATTGGGGAAAACTGATTTCCCTCTCCCAGCAGGTATTAATTACTAATAGTTTCTCGGTTAGGGGTGGGACTTCCTGCCCACTTCCCCTTTCCAGTGCTCAGATTTTGTCTGTTTTGAATTTGTGCAGACCTCATGCATGCAGTCACAGGCTTTGTGAGGTCATATGTGCATCAGCCGTCACTGGTCTGGAAGACACTGTTTCGTTGGAGTCATCTACCACCTCTGGCTCTTCAAATCTTTTCACCCCCTTTTCAGCAATAGCTACCTGAGCCTTGAGGAGAGGCACTGATACTCCTATTTAGGGCTGAGTTCTTCAAGGTCACTCACTATCTGAGCACTATCTGAACATTATCATCACAACTTCTCACCAGTTTTGGAGTCATGTGATGCCACTCAATGCTGGGTAAATGGTTCGGACTCTTGCTCATGTCCACAGATCTTGTTATTTTGCCCACAACCCTCTCTCTTCCTTCTTCTCCAACCAATGGCCTAGTCCACTCTCTGTGCTCACACAGCCCCATGGGAACTCCTTCACAATCTCACAGATGGCAGCAGAAGCCTGGTGACACTCTCTTACTGATGGAGGGACAGGAGAGGGTTTCTCTTATTTCCAAGCATGTGCTTGGTACATTTTGGTGGATGGATAAATGAAAAGTCAGAAGAAGGCAGACCAAACTCCAGACACTGGTTCTAATCTTGCTTCAACCATCAAGTTTTCATGTATCTGCAGGTAGATGAATTATTCTGAGTCTTCACTCCTTCATAGGCTTGTGGCTGGAAACCATTAAAGTTCTCTGTTCAGTTCTGGATCTTAGGATTCTCTCCCTCTCTCTCTCTCTCTCTCTCTCTCTCTCTCTCTCTCTCTCTCTCTCTCTCTCTCTCTCTCGGAATTGTAATTGTCTTTGTAGAAATGGTCCTTGACTGTCATAAAACACTTAATTCAGAGATCTGCAAAGAAGGAATACAGAACTTAGCCCAAATCCCCTCTGCAGAAATAACTGTGAGTAATATTTGAGGAGGCTCATCCATGCATCTTTTCCTAAGCTTAGAGCTTGTGATTTTTCTCTACTAACAGGACTAGATCAGCAGATAGAAATAAAGTCATAAGACTTTGATCACACTCTCCTAACTTCACCTGGGATACAGTATTCAATAATGTTGATCTTGGATGAAGCATAAGAAGAAATTGAAGTAAAACTAAAGGAATTGCTGAAATGTGACATCCTATTACTCTGGCATTAAACCTTGTGAGGGTATTCCAATGGACAGCAGCAATGGACAGATTTCCGAGCGGAGGGCAGAGAAAGCTTTTTCATTCTGAACAGGAACCACCCCCTGGCTGGAAGAACATGCTGCAGGGGCCTGAGGACACGGCTTGGTGGGCTGGTGAAGATGTGATGAGTGCCAGCTGTCCAGCCTTGTGCTGTAACCAATGACAATGCAGCACTGACCCAGACTACTCTGAGTCTACTTCCTGAGGCTGTCACCCGGTGCTGTCAGAAATTGAGCCGAGGACATGGGTGACCTATTCTGTGAACCCCAATACTGAAGAGCTGAAGTCTCTGGCCACTGGACAAATTCACTCACTAATCTAAAGTGATTGAGGGCAGACAGAAGGGGCATCCTGACAGATGTGGAGACAGTGCCCTGATTTGATTCTGGGGCTTCTGGAAATAATTTACAAATTTAACTGTGATGGGTCCTTGCTCACCCCAGCCTCAGTCCTCTCCATTTGTGCAGAGAGGTAAACTTGGGTTGTCATGGTTGTATTTATCAGGGGATAGGGTGCCTGTGACAATCAGATCTGTCTTGATAAATTAGATAAGACCATGGAGGTCACAGGGTAGAATACCACCCATGCCTGTTTAGGGTTGGACAGGGAAACAGGTGGTAACACTGTAGAATGGTACAACTCTCAAAGACCTGCATTTAAATCCAGGGGTTGAGGATCAACCATTATGATGCTCTGGGGGTCAAGCGTTATGATGGTCATAAGCATGAGGACTTGAATTTTATCCAGCACAGTGGTGCACGCTTTCTATCCTGGGACTGGACATGGAAACAAGCAGATCCCTGAGGCTCACAGGCCAGCCAGCCAACTGAATTGGTAATCCCAAAGCCAATGAGAGACATTGTCTCAAAAAAAATGGGACTCAGGGTTCTTCAGACCCAGGGGTTGGACCAGTCCTGAACCAACATTAGTGTAGCTCTCAGACCTCTACAGAGAAATTTCTTTGTGCAGTGGGTGGTTAATACAGAAACTCAGAAGTAGATGAAGTACATAGTGGTGACTGTAGAGTACTTAGCCACATCTTTATCACACCCCTTCCCCAAGGCTCAAGGATCATCACTGAAGAGGGAACAGAAGGACTGTAAGAACCAGAGGTTGGAGAGGACTGTTACAGTGTCTTTCGGATAGGACAGGACTGCCACACTCGTGAACTCACAGCAGCTGTGGTCACCTGTACAAGACATGCACAAGATCTAGCCAGTCATCACTCCAACATGGAGGAGAAAGGAGTTCATCAGCCCCCTACCCCACACTGATGAGTTCTGGGAGGTTGATGGTTTCCTAGAGAGGGAGTCAGTTTTCCTCAAGTGTGTGGCTCCTTGTAGGTTGACCATGCTCTAGTAGATGACTCTACACTCCTGAGTATATGGACAACACAAGCTGGAGGCAATCGGGTTATTAAATTAAAAGAAAAAGAAGGGAGTGCTATTGCTCTGTGAGGTGAGACGGTCCTGTTCACAGTGGACTGGTACAGGATGCGGACTGGGGGCCATGGATAGCCATGCCATGAGACTGATGCTCATGGCAGATGTTGCTCCCAAGCATGACCACCCTTGCCTCCCACTCACCATGCCATCCTCAGGAAAGACAACAGCCGGGTTTCATTTGCAGGAAGGGTTAAAGTTTTCATATGACTTTTTCCAAATAAAGTTCTCTATATTAAAACATATAATTAGAATATTACTATAAACCTTTATTATTGAAGATTTGTCATCTATAAGAATATTATTATTAAAGCCTCATGTTAAAGGCTTAAAAAAATAAGATGATGGCCCTTGAGGAACAGTGCCTGAGACTGACATCCGGCCTCCATGTATACACACACACACACACACACACACACACACACACACACACACACACGCACGCATATGTGAATGCACATGTGAGCACACACACACACACCAGGGTCTACCTTTGACCAGCTGCAAATTTGGACAAGCACAGTGACCTTCTGTGACTTAGTTTCCTCACTGTGAGATGCATATGATCAGAGTAATGACTGCTGATGTCTACAGTGTGTGTGTGAAACTGCTGTGCACAGGGCTCTCCCTAAACGAAAGTCTTAATGCAACCTTACATAAGTCCGGATGGCCTCCCTGAATCCCGGTCTTATTGACAGTCAGAATAGTTGACTAGGTATAAGATGTACTGGAGGGTTAGTCTGAGGCAGGTGTGTGCCAAAGAGGTGACTGGAGAGTTTAGGTGTGGGTTAAGCTAGAGGCTATGAAGCAACTCCAGGACTGGCAAGAGACAGACGAACAGGACAGAGTGAGTGAGAGAGAGACAGACAGAGACAGACACACACACACAGAGAGAGAGAGAGAGAGAGAGAGAGAGAGAGAGAGAGAGTATTAACCACCTACTGAAATGGTGCAGAGAATTTGCAGAGCAGCAGGAGCTTGGGAAGGGGCTGCCCCTCAGAGTCGTGGCTGTGGCCAAAGAATTACACCCCAGAAACTCACAGTAGTACAAGGAGGAAGCAAGTGATAACAGTCACTGCTCAACCCTACAGTGTGGCTCATGGACCGACAAAGCTACAGCCAGAGTAAGAAGCCTTGGGGTTACGTGGCCCGGGGGTTCAGTTCTTGGAGCATGGAGAAGGGTGAGGAGGTGGAGGGCTCTCCACAACTCAACGGGCGTCATCTTATTTTCTCTTCTTTATGACCCCGGAAGTGGGATGGTTGTCCCACTGCCTCCCTGGGGAAGAAGTTGAGTCTCCACCAGCTCAGTAGCTCGCAGTAAATAGCACAGCTGTGACAAAATGCTTGGCAGAGGAAACGTGCTCCCTCGAGGATGGAAGTGTTCACTTTGGCCCATTTGAAGGTACCGTCTTCCATCATGGTGGGGAAGGCTGGTGGCAGGAATGTGAGGCAGCTGTTCACAGTGCACCAGTGACTCTTAGAAGCACAGCCCACCTGCATCCCACTCATGCAGACCTCAGTCTCCTCAAGCAGCAGCATGGTATCCTGCTCTCCTGTGCCTCAGCAACTCCCCAGGACCACAGACTTACTTTATGACAGCGTGTATTGCGTTGCAAAGCGAATACTCCCTCTCTTTGTCTCCAATTATGCTACAAGATCTCCTGGGGGCACTGGCTAGGAGTTTTCCTAACCCCGTATCCCTGACATTTAAGCACATGCTCTAGTAAAGGAAAGGGGGTAACAGACATTTGCAAAATGACCCCATGTGTAGATAGATAAGAAGGAGAAGCGGGGGAACCGTGAAGCTCAGTGGAGGTGGAGAGGGATTTCACTGCATGAAATCCACCAGTATACATTTTCTCTCAATCAGCTCTGATCTCTCTGTAGCTTATAGCCACAGCAGAGTAGGCTTGCCCTGGGACCAGCTGAGCCCTTCATTGGAGAGCAGGCAGAATGGGTGAAGGCAAGCAGTCTACAGAAAGTCACAAGTGGCAGGTTCTGTTAGGCTCTGCCACTGGTGTCCAGTGTTCATTGGCAGTTTTCAGCCTCCTGCTACAAAACACCAAGTGGTTGTAAATCATTCTACTACAGCTGCTCAAGTGGTAAGTGCCTGGGAATTGGGGAGGCCACAGGGACAGGCTCCTGTTCTGGGGAGCTATGCAAGCCTATGTCTAAGGTTCAGCAGTTTATGCCGGAGTGCCTGGGGTTGGCTTAGTTCCCAACTCAACAAGAATCAAGCAACATTTGCTCTTATGGCGGCAGCCGTAGGGAAATGTCCTGGGGGAGCAGATACTTGAGCCCTCAGGAGGTATGGCTACTCAGTGAAGAAATTTACTTCCAAGCCACCTTGGGGAAATTACTTAAATTCGTTCATTCCATTATGCTTATCTGTAAAGTGGGAAAAGATTAAATAAATATATCCTAATAAACACTGTAAAAACTCATGCATGGGTGTCTAAAGTAAGGTGGCTACTGTGCTAACATCAGTTTAATCACAATGATCATTGTCATCATCACCACCACTATCATATATGATTATTGACATCATCCGCAGTACCAGTACCACCACTACCATTAATCATTATCACCAATATTGTCATCATCACCACTATCACCAACATCATTATCATCACTTTCACCACCACCACTATCTAGCTAGCTATCATCTATCTTTCTATCTACCTATCTGTCCGTCTATCATCATCAGTATCATTGCTATCATCATCTCCACTATAACCATCATTACCATCACCACCCAACTGGTATTTACATCATTATCACCATCCTCTTTATCATCATCATCACCACCATCACCATTATGACTACTCCCATCATCATCATGAATACCAACATCATTATTATCACAATCGCCATTGATTATGGTCATTACATTATCTTTTCCAAACAATTTTGATACTGTTACACACAAGGATTTGTATCAGACCATAAGAACTTCTAGAGATGCAAATCTATGATGTCAAAGGGGAAGTAAACCACATAGATATCCCAAATGTGCTGCAGCCCCACAGAGAAGAAAGGGGTGAAGATTTCCAAGTATGGAGTGACTTTAAGTCACTTTCTTTTAAAGAAGGATCAAAGGGAGAAGAAATAGGTAAGGCAGGCAAGGTGGTATTACTATAGGTCTAAGACAACATCCAGGCAGAGGAAAAACATGCAGATTCAGACCTGGAAGATAACTTCTGGAAACTCCATAATTCTACACAAAGTCTGTTTAAAGGTATGAGAATAGAACTGATGGCCTCAGGAAGTTCTTAAAATACCTACCCGGATACAGAAGTGTGGTATTGTGTTCCCCAAAATATTGTGCATGCTAATAAACTTATCTGGGGTCAGAGACAGATCAGCCACAATATTAAACATAAAGGATAGGCAGTGGTAGCACATGCCTTTAATCCTAGCATTCCCGAGGCAGAAATCCATCTGTTCAAGGATACAGCCAAGCATGGTGACTCACGCCTTTAATCCCAGAAAGTGAGCCTTTAATCCCAGGGAGTGGTGGTAGAAAGCAGAAAGGTATATAAGGCGTGAGGACCAAAAACTAGAAGCATTTGGCTGGTTAAGCTTCAGGCTTTCAAGCAGCAGTTCAGCTGAGAGCCATTGAGATGAGGATGCAGAAGCTTCCAGTCTGAGGAAACAAGACCAGCTGAGAAGTTAGCAGGTTAGCTGCGGCTTGTTCTCTCTGACCTTCCAGCTTCACCCCAATAACTGGCCTCAGGTTTGATTTTATTAATAAGACCATCTAAGTAAGATTCCTGCTACACAGAAGACTCCTGGACTCAAGATACTCTAACATATGTTCTAAGTTGGTGGGAATCCCCTATAAGCTTCCCTCACTGATGTGCTTTGGAATAGATAGCACTAGATGGATAAATCCCAGGTAAATTGGTCTTGGGTTTCTTCTACCCATAAAAGCTCAGAAGAAGAAATAAATGCTCCCCTGTTCCTAATCTGCAAAATGTGCTTTAGATCTTCATCCACACTACTGGATATGCAGGATTGATAGCTCTCACAGAATTGGTTTCCATTTTATGTGCCCAGCATTATTCTAGACAGTAAATATCTGATATCCTACTAAATCATCATGGTAGCTGTGGGAAAAGAAACTTGGCAGCTCACTTTATAAGTGAGAAAATTCAACTCAGGGAGCTTAACTGGCATATCCAGGGCCACAGAAATGTGAAGCAAGATCCAGGGTCCACGCTGATGAATCCTAAACAGTCCAACACGACAGCCACCTGTGGTGCTAAATACTGTCACATTACAGGATGTAGAGTCACCTAGAAGGCAGGATTCTGAGCATGTCTGTGAGGAAGAGCCTAGATTAACTTCACTAACGTGGCAAGATTCACCATAAATGTTCCCGGTACCATTCCAGGAGAAAGGAGAAAGTGAGCTGAGCTTCATACTCTGGCCTCCATGAAGTCCACCACAATGGACTATATTTCCAAACTGTGAGCTAAATAAAACGATCTTCCCTTAAGCAGCTTTTTAAAAGGTGTGTGTGTGTGTGTGTGTGTGTGTGTGTGTGTGTGTGTGTATGTGCTTGCGCGTGCGTGTGTGTACACATGAATGCAGATGCCCACTGAGGCCAGTAGAGGAGATCTGATCTGGCCATGGATTTACAGGTGCTGGGAGTTGAATTCAGGTTGTCTGTAACAGCAGCATGGTTTTTCACTGAGTCCTAGCTCCAGCCCTTGGAGTCGTTTTTTTTAGGCATTTTGTCATGGCAACAAGAAAGGTAATGGATGGACCACAAACACAGGTGCCTGCTTATGCACAATTTTAAATTAACTTGAATTTAGTAAAGTTAAAATTTTAATTCCAAGTTGCACTGACCATATTTAAAATGTTCAATGGTCACATGAGCTAGTGGTCACCTAGACAGTAGAGACGCGCACCATTTCTGGGCACAGGAAAATCAGTGATACATCCTTACTCAGACTATCAGCACCTCATTCCTCCCCCGTGTCTGGTGTCTTCAGAAGATGAGGTCTCATTTAGTTGTAGCTTTGCAGCATTGTATTTAAGACGCTTCTGAGACCTGCAAACCTACCTTCAGAAGGTTGCCACCAGAAATAACCCATTTGGAAGGCAATTAAGGAATACGAATCATGAAAGGAGTGATTAATCAAAGCACAAGGCAGAGAAAGAAGCCATGAAATGTGACAACTGCTGTAAATCTGGAACCTGGGCTAAGAACGGAGCAGGAATGCCCAGGTGAGCACCCATTCCCAACTCCACATGACGCTCCTGACTTCAGCATCACAGAATTCTGTTCCATAATATTGCTGCATAGCTTTCATCCACAGCTCTGGAGTTTGCTCACATGCTTTCCTAAGTATCAGGTTTTTGACATGGGTCTGTGACACACACCTCCATGCCAGCACTCCTTACTGCAGGATATTGTAGAGGATCTGTTGGGGGCTTTGATCTGATACTCTAATCATGAGAATTAGGTTCAAGTCTGTCTCGGCATCTCTCTGAAATCTGGCATGAATCTTTCACTTGCTCTGGACCTTGCTTCTAGACCATGTGGAAAATGAAACCTCAGAGTGTGTTTGTGATGAGAAAATGAAATGATATACACAAAAATCCCCCTTGAGCCTGAAGGTACTTTTTCCAAATATCATTGCTTCAGCTGAACTTCATGACATCTGTTACGGCACCAGTGAGTGCCAGATGATTAGCTCAGAGAAAAGGGAGATTCACTCCACCCATCTGAGAACCAATTTTTCATGTGGTGACAGGTGGGTAGAATGGTTCATGTGAGCGGGAGCAGTTATCAGGGGTTAGAGAGAGAATGGAATCTGTAACCCCGTACCTCTCCTTTTCCTACCCCGACTATATTCCCATCCCTGGACAAACTGTGAATCTCTATCCTTGTCACTGCCTAACAGGCAGAGTAAACTTTCCTTATTCAAGCCAATACTAAAGGGTCAAGAGACCATTCACTGAACATTCCTTATATGCTCGATGATTGACATCTATGCCCACTCCCCAGGGTACAATAGTGACAACTGCAAGAAGAGGAAATGAAGCTGATGTTTTCCTAACTTAGAGAGGGACTCACAGCTTACTGTTTCTATAAGGCAGCAGCATTTTGTAATTTCTAATGGCTAAACGGAGGTTGAGGAGAAAGGATGCGTCAGCTGCCTGTAGCAGGCAGGTTCTGCTGGGGTCTCGAGGGCTGGTCCATGCATTGTTTGGCTATAAGCCACTGGTCCCTCCACCTGGATGTGGGGGAGTCATTTTCAGAACAGAGCCTCCTGGAGGGAAGACAGAGAGGAGAACCCTGGAGGGTTCCCCAAAAGCAAAGAGAATTCTCCTTCATAGCCTGGCTTTGCATTTTATTCCAACAGTTCTGTACATTACCTTTTCAATTACATTTAGCTGAATTTTTCAATGAAAGAACTTGTGGAGGAATTTAAATTAAATGAAGAACAATTAGTCTCAAGTATTCTGGGGCAGATGCTATCACCCTTCCTCGAGTAGAAAAGAAACTAAAGCCCCACACTGATGGTTTGGGAAGGTTGGGCTAATTTGTTTCCTGTGTCCATCGAAGTGGCGCCCCTTCCTCCTCTTCTTCCCACTTTTCTCTCTCTCCCGACAAACTTCCGTCTTAGGTACAGGACAACCCTCAGTGAGGGGCAAACGGATGATATTTATGATGAACACTATTGGTCCCGTCCTGATCTCTGTTGTGTCCACGATCTCTGGCCAGTCAGAGTGACCATGCTTTCTTCTGTGCTGTGATCATTTTGATCCTTTAAACAAGGTATCCATTTGTCTGTCTACTTACCTGCCTCTATCTCTCTCCTTTCTCTCGCCTTCCTTCACCCTCCTTCCCTCTCCTTTTTGGAGATATCACTATGCAACCTAAGCTGACCTTGAATTCATGATGCTCCTGCCTTTACCTCCCGAGTGGCAGATTGCTGCTTTTCATTATAGCCTTAGTCTTGTAAGGACATTTTTGTTTTCTTCAAGCAATTGTAGCATCCTCTGCCTCTGCAGTGATGCCCAGTGACTGCTGGTTAATTTCATAACGTAATTATTTCATCAACGTAACTGCTGGTTAATTATTTAACGTAACATAAAATTCATAACTGAACTCCTTTAATTGGCATTTTTATTTTCGCTACCACTGGAGTGGAAGCTGCTTGAGGTCAAGGTCATTGTTTCTGTCCTCGGCACTAGGGAGGGATTCTAAATAAGTATTTGTCAGTGAACCAAGCACAGAGGAGGCACAGAAGAGTGGACCAAGTCCGTGTGTGTGCCACATGTGTTCTGACCATGTTGATCCCAACTGAAGATGAGAAATAAGAGCAGGATCCAATGTCCATAAGGAAACATGAAAGAAGGGTGGACACAATGTGAAAAAGGAAGCTGCCAAACACAAGCATTAAACAAATTAATTAAATAAATATTTAATGTGCAATTTGTGAAAATAAAACCCATCATTTTTGACAGTTGCTCAAGATGTATTTTATATATGCATTTGCTCATTTGATCCTTCATTCCTGGGCTAGGTGTCTTTGACCTTTCATAAAACTAGATATTGATAAGAACGGCAATCTGTACAGAGGTTAGGGAAATTGTTCCAAGCCATGAGTCTGGTCTGGTGGCCTAGATTCTACCCGCTGTCCATTAGTATCCTCTTTAGTATGAAAAACAGCCACTTATAACTATCTCGAAGTGATCAGATTGCCAAGGGCTTCATTTCTGTCTTATTGCTGTGATAAAGTACCTGGATAAAAGCGACTTATGGGAGGAAAGGTTTATTTTGGCGCACAGTTCGGACGGATACAGTCCACCGTGGTGGTGGAGGAGAAGATTCGGCAGCAGGCAGGGAAGGCATGGTGAGGGAAGCGGGAGCCTGGCTGACCACACTGGCCCTGTATTCAGAAAACGGAAGCAGAGTGTGAACAGGAAATAAGTCTGGGCTATAAAGCCTCAAGACCCAGTTCGCAAAGGTTCAGCAGCCTTCCCAAAGAGCGCCACCAGCTGGGGACCAAGTGTTCAAACATATAGGGGCGGGGCATTTCACATTCCTGCCACAGCAGTATCTAAACATAAAGCGACTGAACCCACAGAGAAACAGAAAATGAACGTTTTCTCAAGAACAGCTCCCCGCTTTCCAATCTACTCTTCCTCTCTTTTCACTTTTCCAGCTTTAAGGTGTGTTTGACCACCCGTGGGTTTCCTTTTACCACCTCCTTAAAGCTCTCTTGACGAGTCTAGTTTTCCCCTTTTGTTATTTAAAGCCCCTGCATTATGGGATTTGGGGGGTGCTGCATCTGAGCTCTAAGGCTCTTCTCCGTTCTGTTCTTTTTCTCCTGGGCACCCACATGATCTCAGCACTGAGAAAAGGCGCCATGGTGAAACTGAATGACAGATGTGGTCCTCCAGCTGCTGCTAGAAACCAGAGTGACTGAGGGGAAAAGAAGCAGAACCTTAGAAGGCCCTAAGAAGGCACACTGTGAACGATTCCAAGCGGTATGATGTGATTGCAAAAGGGGGCGGGATTGTGTGGAAACTGGAGACAGTATGGTCATGGTGAGCAAGTGTGGCCTGAAGCCAAGAATTGCAAGAGGCTAAGAGTTAAGTTCATGGAGATTGCTGTCACATCGGACCCATGTGGCCAGGATGCAACACAGGTAAAAGTCTTCACTTAGATTCTTCACTTGTCAAACTTGTCCGAGCAGACTGTACAAAACAATGGCTTTCGCTGTGACATTTCCATACATGCCTGTAAGGCACTTTGATTAGATGCACTCCCCACCCCCACCCCCTTGCCTTCTCTGTCCCCCTCCCTCCTCCGCCTGGTACCCTTCCTATCCTCAGACAGTTCGCTTTCTGGATAGCATCATTGACTGTCTACATTACTTAATCTTAAACTTGACATGATTTATAGCTTCTAACTCTTAATTTAGCACTGGATTTATTAAAGCCTCATAGAAAGCAAATATTTATGACATACATCTTAAATTTATTGGTTTGATACTTTTTAAAATCTTGAATCAGTTTATCTCAGGCCATTTTAGGCTGCTTCATGTGATTTACAGCAATGATTTTTGTACTCCAAATAATTTTTTAAGAATAATTGTTAGTGTATATTCATTGTGCAAGGTGATGAGCTTCGGGGGTCTTCTTCATCAGTGCATGCTATCTGCTCTAACCCTGTGGAGTCCCCTGTCTTCTACGCTCTCCTTCCCCACGATCCCACCTCTCCTTTCCTTCCCAAATAGCCCCCTCCTACTCTCATGTCACATTTACTTTAGGTTCTAAAGGAATTTTAACCAGTTCTACCAAAGTCAAGTCCATTTTTGCCTTGAGAAAATAAAAGCAACGAGCCTTTCAGAAGAAGGTGCTCACGTTGTTTCAGATCCCAGACGGTAGCTGGGGGGAAGCCAGGCCACTCCAACTCCAGCCCTAGGAATGGCAATTTGTCTGATTAGCTACCCCCTGACCCGAGCTAGAGGCCTAGGTGATCACCCACACACTTGAAAGGCAAGGTCATGAGTTTATTTGCTTCTCTAAGCTGTAGAAACAAAATGTCATAAACCATGGTTGAAGACAACAGATGTTTGTTGTCACAGTTCTCAAGGCTGTATGTCCAAATGCAGCATGTTGGCAAGGTCCTGATCCCTCTGGAGGCTCCAGGGGAGAATCTTCCCTGGTGCTTTCCTGGATTCTCATGCAGAAATCTGAACAGCCCCGGCCTGTATCTGTATTGTTCCAATTTCTGCCTCCATTGTCACACAGGTCCCCCAACCCCTGCCTACAACTCACTGTGCAAACCAGGCTATGCCTTGACCTCCAGCATCTATGCTCCTGCCCCTGCCTCTTCAATGCTGAGGTCACAGGAGTATGACAGTGCATGTGGTTTTCTCCCTTTATCAGGATTGAGAGCCCACCCACTCAAGTCTCACCTGATCATAATTATCACTACAAACTTTCTTCTTCCAAATACGTTCCTATTCATGGTGAGTTGGGTTAGAACTTGAACATATCTTTGGGGATGAAGTAACTGAATGAACAATAACAGGCAACCAGTCTTCCCAGGCATCTTTGCTCTTGGTGTGATCTCTGTTATTAAGGACTTTACCAACACTTGGGGATGGCTCAGTTGGCAAAGTGCTTGCAAAAAGCAAGCATGGGGACTTGAGTCCAATCTCCATAAAACCCAGGCCCAGCAATGTTCATCCATAAGCCTAGTGCTGGAGGGAAAGAGACTAGAACATCCTGGGAATTGGATGGCCAGTCAATTTAATCAAATTGGTTAGTTCTAGATTCAATGAGAGAGGCTCTTTCAAAAAATAAAGTGGAGAGTGAGAAAGACACTTGACATTGACTGCTGGCCTACACACACACACACACACACACACACACACACACACACAAATAAAAAACAAACAAACAAACAAAAACAACCAACTAAAGAAACACAACTCCTATTTGACCATGCAGACTCCTAGGAACCATGGATGCAGGAGTGATAGCATGGTGGACTGGTCAAAGATTGTTCTCCTCCAACACACGTGACTGGACTGCAGGCTGTCCCTGCACTTAATTGAATCTTTTAGCACCTCTTTGAGATGGGTGACAACAGCTCTTCTCCTCACCATCTGGCAGCCCTGGAGAGAACACCAGTTACCCACTGTCTCACAAAAGGGAAAGACAAGACATGGAGATGTTAATGGGACTCAGGACCTCTTTAGACCACCAGTAGCCAGTGGCAGGCTGAGCTGGGATGACCTACTTGCTGTCTTGCTGTGAGAATCAACTTTTTGCCAGCGTATGAGTCATAGGCAGTAGTGTCCTTTCATATAAAGTAAGAAAACCAGTACGGGGTTGGGGTTTCTTGTTTTGAGTGCCTTTTATATTCAGATGCACCCTAAGCTTGACCATTCCTGCTGCTTCCTCCTGGCTCTCTGCGCATGGCAATATGTAATTACCTTGACCTCTTTGCGTGTTGGACTTCTTCAGAAGATGGAGATCTCCATAGGAACAGCAAGCTTCCCTAAAACCATCTTTGATTCCATGACACAGGGAGTGCCCTAGATATACCTAGGAACTGCCTGGGGAAATTTTAAAAATGCTGATGCTGGTATGGCCATGTGTGGCTCTGCATCCCCAGTGTCAGAAAGGCAAAGACAGGCAGATTCAGGAGGCTGACAAGACAGCCAGTCTAGCTGAATCAGCAAGATCCAAGCTCAGTGAGAGAGACCCTATCTCAAAAATTAAGACGGAGTGTGAGAGCTGGGGAGTGGCTCAGTGCGTAAAGGTATAACTGTTCTTCAAAAGGACGTGAGTTCAAGTACCAACACAGTGTCTGTCACTCTAGCTCCAGGGAAATCTGACATCTTTGGCCTCAATAGGCACCTTCAGACTCTGTGTGTACAAACCCACACACAGACACCACCATACACATAATTAAAAATAAAATAAATCCTTTAGAAAATGGAGTGATTGAAGAACACACCTGATGTTAACCTCTGGCCCTCACATACTCACACACAAGGGAGCACATGTATGCATACACCCCCCCCCCCACACACACACACAACTGATGCCTGACTTTTATCCCCAAAGATCAGGGTTAAGAAGGTCTGGTGTATAACTGAGGTTCACATTTTAAAAGCACACAGGTAACTTTGATATGGATACAGCCAAGCATGAGAACCACTGTGGGGGTCGGGGGGCATCGGCAGGATGGCGGTGGGGCAGCAGTTATACCTAATATGCACTGATTATAGCCCAGGTCCCCTGTTTGGAAATTGATATACATTGTTTCAATCAATTATGCAAGCACCCTAAAAAGTAGCAGCCGTTATTGACCTGATTTTACAGGGAAGAAAAAGGGAGCTTAAAGAAGTCTGGCGACCTAAGGAACGTTACCTAGCTAGGAAATGATGGATCAGGCTGCAGACTGTTGCCATCTGGGCCTTGGTGAGGTACCTCCGTCATCATGCTCTCTGCCTCCCTCTGTTGGTCTGTGGGAGATGTTCCATGCATCATTACTGGAAGAATAAATGAACTGCCCAAATCTTACCTTGACACTTCATACAGGTCACAAGTCCCCTAGGGGTGCCTTTACCTACCACTGCACACTGACACCACTGCCTTTTATCCCATCTTACACCGCAGGACTTGGTCTCTGTCCCGGGCTGCTCAGGTGTGTCTGGGAATCCCCAGACCGATGGTCAGTGACCAAGTGCCCCAAGCTCAGAGATGTTTCAGCACTCCTTCCTCCTAGTCCACCTCCTTGTCTGCCTGGTAGTCTGTGGGGAAGTGCGACCCAGGTGAGGCTTCAGAGGAGAGAGCACCTCAAGCCCATTTACATGACCTGCTCTTCAAACATCAGTGTGTGTGTAAGTCATCTGGTGAGTCGGCTGAAATGGATACTCCAGTTCAGAAGAGCTGGGGTAGCCCCTGACATGCAGATGCTGCCGACCCACAGACTTCACATTTGCTAGCAAGTCACTGGAGGAATCTCAGACAAGATAGCACATCAGATGGAGACTGAGAATGTCAACTCTTCCTACTTAGAGCCCTCATTTATACCCATGGCTAAGCCGTTTGTATCCTCAGTACCTCACACACAGAGAGACATAGGGAGATAGAGCTGAACCCCATTTCAAGCTCTGCCTGGATCCCTGCTATATATTTGTGCAAAGTAGGTTACAAATACCCCCGCAGTGGCTAATCTTGGTTGTCAACTTTACTATATCTGGAATCAGCTAGAACACAAGCTGCTGGGCTCACCTGTGAGTGCCTTTCTTGACCAGATTATCTGAAGCAGGAAGACCCACCCTACATGTGGGTGGCACCTTCTGGTAGCAGCCCAGATAACAAAACATGGAAGAAGAAAGCTGCCTTTTGCATGCTTGTCCTTACCTTCAATGGCAAGTCCATGTCTCCTGATGCTTTGACATTCCTCCACTGCTGCTCGAACCAACTTCTTCAGGACTCTGATGTTACTGAAGCAGCTCCTCAGGAATTCTCCATGCCTTCACCGCCAGATGGGGACTGCTGTGACATTCAGCTTCATGGGCTGAGCAACTGCAGGATTCCCAGCCTCTCCAGTGTAAGACAGCTATTGTTGAATACCCTAACTGCATCCTGTAAACCAATCTAATAAATCCCCTTTTGATATATGCACATATGTTCATTCTATTGGTTCTGTTCTTTAGAGAACTCAGACTAATACAACTCCTCCCACATTGCAAGGCCAAGTACAACAGCCAATACATAACATAGGCTTAGTAAATAGGTGATGAGTTTAATTCAGTTTAGAGTAAACAGTATTTATTATGCTTGACATCAGCTCATGGCATTAATTGCCTCAGGAATTCTCAAATATATTCTTCCCAGGTTCCATGGAAAGAGGAGTCATGGTTTGCATCTTAATTGCACTCCCCAAATCTTGTGTTCCAAAGGTTTAATTTTCCAATGTGGAATTAAGAGTCAGGACATCTGTGAGAAGGTATTGAATCATGAGGTGTCTGAAAATCTCTGAAGTGAGCAACTTACCACATGCTTCCCATGACATTCCACCCCATCACAGGCCAAGTGATAATCGTGGACTACACCTCTGACACCATGAGCCAACCATGAGTTCAGACGTAGATCAAATGATGAGCAAGACAGCCAGATTGTATGTTTTTGTAGAGCTTAAACTCTGGTCAAAAAAGACTGAGAATTCAAGGAAAACTACACACACATAGAAGATATTTCTAGAACCTTTAAAGTTCCCTCAGGTGTTTTGTCACAGTGGTGTGAAGATGACTAAGTCAGTGGGTGATTTTATGGTCTCGGACACACAGAGTTATTCATTCCGATGTACTGAAGTACATGATATTGCTGGATTATTTAGCAGGGGAGAATGTCATGACTTATTGGCATCATTATTGCTTATAGCTACTTCTATGTCTTTCAACTGAACTGCATCTTCTTGTATTAATTAACCAGTTCACTAATTGCATAAATATGTATTGCGGTCCCAGCAAGTTCTAGGTAGTAGTTCAGATGTAGATCAAATGATGAACAAGACAGCTAGATTTTATGTTGTTTTATAGAGCTTAAAATATAGTCAAAGAAGACTGAGAATTCAAGGAAACACAAAAATATCGAAGATACTTCTAGACTATGATATTAGTTATTTTCATGCTGTGGTCACCAAATCCCTGACAGAAATACTCAAGAGGAAGGAAGATTATTTCATCATGGAAGAGGAAGGAATGTAGGGGCTGTTCTGCCCTGACAGCAGGACTGTGAGGCAGTGGCAGTTCACACAGCAGCTACGCAGGACATGAAAGAGTCAGGGACCTGCAAAAGCCTACCCCAGGGCCTGCCTCCACCAGCCAGGCCCCACTTCCTGAGGACCCCACACCCTTCAGAACGGTTCCATAAACTGAGGAGTAAGTGTTCCAACATGGATTTGTGGGGCCATTTCAGATTCAAGCCAAAGCTTTGCAGGTGGATGATAAAGTGAGGATATTAATTGGAAGTTCTATTTAAAAGTGTAAAAATGAATGGGACTAACTTGAGACACCATTCATAGAAGGTGAGTGAACCCTGTGTAAGTAACTTCAATTTACAGCAGAGGAAGGAAGGTGGGGTTCTGCAAGGGAGGCCAGGAGAGACGCTTGGAGAGTTCAAAGTCTCGGAACCAAGAGAAATGTTCTGAGAAGCAGAGACATTTGCCCAGGGAGCTGCTCCTTAGAACGACTGCCTGTTGGAGCTGACATTGAAATCCCGCCATATGCCGTATACACGTTTAATTAGCAGCTCTCACACATCTCTGTAGATCCATCATAGTTCCCCAAATTTACAGATGAGAAATGATGTTCTGAGGAGTGAAGTCACTTGTCCAGGATTATAGCTAATGAATGAAGGTGCTGGATTTCATTTTAAGGATACTGACACCCTCCACTGCAAATCAGACAGGCATAAGCTCCCTGAGGACAGAGCATCCAGCCACTATGCACACATAGCTTGTCGTACGCAGGAAAGTCTCTTAGTGTAGACATTAAATGTGTAGAACAAGCCTGGGGGTGACTTAGCCAATAAAGTGCTTGTTGTGCACATGTGAGGACCTGAGTCCAGTTCTCCATCACCCACATGAAGCTGTGTGTGGTAATGTGGATCTGCGATCTTAGTACTCCTGTGGTGAGGTGGAAGGTAGAGACAGAAGAATCCCCAGCAGCTTTCGGGTCAGCGAGACTGGCATGTGCACCAGGTACACACATGCCCATTCTCTCTCTCTCTCTCTCTCTCTCTCTCTCTCTCTCTCTCTCTCTCTCTCACACACACACACACACACACACACACACGAGAGAGAGAGAGAGAGAGAGAGAGAGAGAGAGA